>JAKELJ010000021.1:398443-447485 GCA_025594165.1 Tamias sibiricus | reverse complement strand
GGCGGGGGAAGCTGCCTACAATGAGCGCCTTGGGGCACTAATGTAGTTCTTGGGCCGTCTTGGGAACGCCTTCAATGTTGTGCCTCTTGAGGCCTTAGTAAAATAGTGAGTACTGGTTGTTGTGTTAGATCTGGCCTTTATAAAATGAGTTGCAAGTGGCCTGGATGCCCTGTTAGACCTCCCTGTCTTTTCCCAGGGCCTGAGGCGATGAACTGGAAGTAGGTGGTGATTTCGCAGCCTGAAATCCTGGACTTTTGGGGCCCAGAGCAGACCAGGAGGAATAACGTAGGTGCTTCCAGCATAAGTTCTGCTTGGCACTGAGCTTGGTGCTAAGCTCTGTGCACTTGACCTGAGGGACACTGTCAAAAGTGATAATGAAGGTGCTTGACACACTTTGTTTTAGTCAGGCTATTGGGAAAAGATGCAACAAGGCTTAGTTTGAAGTCATCATGTGTATGTGCTCTAGATACAGGGTCAAAGTAGTAGAACAGACCAAACAGAACCGTAGTGGTGGCACAAGACCGCCTTCAGCATCTGTGTCCAAGCGCCGAGGAACAACTTACCTGGACCCAGAGTCAAAACCTCCCATTTGAGAAACCAGTTTTCTGGTAGAGTGGTGCAAGATCCTTTCAAATGTCCACCGGGGATCATTGGGGAGGCCAATTCTATCAGATCTTGAAGAACAGATGGTACGATAACTGTGTAGGTGGTTTAAAGTGGTACTGTTTTTTTGTTTTCCATTTTTTTATTCTGCATATCTATCTTCAGTGTTATTTTCAATGTGCTCCTGTGAAGTCACTCTAGGACTGGGCTAGTTGGGGTTTAATTAAAACCATCCATAGAAAACGGAGAAAAGAACCAAGGAAAAAAAATGTCTGTTGAAGCTCAATCAAAATAATTAAGGAAATAAATCTGCTGGCTTAATGTATACATTTGTGTAAAATCTGTGGTCCACTGATGGTGTTTGAGACTGAAATGTGTATAAAAGTATAAAGCATGCTGAGTGCCTGTGTTAGTTTTGGAGTGGTAGCATATGTCACTTCACTGGGAAATGTTATGCTTTCATCGGGTGATTAAGGAGAAAAAGTTGAAAATGCATGCAACAGTCAGTAGACGATTACCGTCTTTGGGACTCCTCATGTGACTTGTAGAGAATTTGTTGCCCTCCTTGCGTTCAGGAAATGTGAAATCAATAATTGCTGGCATTCCTTCTGAAGTGACGCATGGCCTGGTCACTGATAACATAGATGGATGACTAGCTGTTGGAAAAGTACCTGCCTCTAGGGTCTGAAAAGTTTCCTGGCATCTTCTTCATCAAAGGGATTTATCCTCAGATACTCAGGGTACAACAGAGCCTTCAGAGAATAAGTCCACTGAACGGAAATGATTTGTAAAGATGAAGTTCCACCCGAACAGGTGCTAATGAAATAGAGTGCATTCCTGGCCCCGATTGGTTTCTGATTAGGACATGAAAGGGGTCCTTTGATTGTAGTTTGAGGTAAAGTTCTCACCGTTGGAGGCAATTGTGGCCAACATGCCAAGATGTTGTTGATCCCACTTGAACATGGAGCAAGTATTTGAAATTTGTAATCTATATTTCAAAAAAAAAATAAAGGTTATCTTGGAGAGCGGGGTTCACTCAGAGGGCAACGCATACCAGCCACCCGTCACGCTTTTTTTGGGCCTTTGTTTGGAATGGCTCGTTTTTTTTTTCACACAGAAAGGGCGGGGGAAGCTGCCCTACAATGGCGCCTTGGGGCACTAAGGTAGTTTCTTGGGCACCTTCTTGGGAATAAAGCATTCAAATGTTGTGCTCCATGAGGCCCCTAGTACAATAGTATTACTGGTGTTGTGTAGATCTTGGCCATTCTTAAAATGGAGTTGCAATAGGCTGGGATGCACTGTAGAATCCATGTCTTTTCCCATGGCTCTGAGGTAGATACTGAGTAGTGGTGATTCCTCAGCCTGAATCCTGACTTTGGGCCCAGTGGGGGTGGGGGGGTGGGGCAGAACAGGAGAGACCGAAGGTGCTTCCAAAATAAGTCCTGGCTCTGAGCCTTGGTTCTATGCTCCTGTGCACTTGACTTGTGGAACACTGTCACAAGGATAATGAAGGTGCTTTGACACACTTTGTTCTTGTCCAGGCTCATTGTGAAAAGATGGCAACAAGGTCTTAGTTTTAAGTCATCACTTTTGGTAGTGCTCTAAGGCATTCAGGGTTCAAGGAGAACAGGACCAAAACAGAACTGTTGTAGTGGTGGCACACGACTGGCATCAGCTTTGTGGCCAAGACAAGAAGAACCTACCTGGACCCAGAGTCAACCATAAACTCCATTTGGAAACGGTTTTCTGGTAGAGTGGTGTCATGTTCCTATCAAATGTATCACAGGGGTCATTTAAGGATGGCCAAATATATGCAACTTGTTGAGAACAGATAGGTAGAATTGTGTAGGTCTTTGAAAGGGATTGGTACTGTTTTTTTTTTTGTTGTTCATTTTTTTATTCGGGCATTTCCTATCTATCAGTGTCTATTTTCAATGTGCTCCCTGTGAAGTCACTCATGGACGGGCAAGTCGATTTTAAGTAAAACAATCCATTGACAAGGAGAAAGAATACCAAGGAAAAAATGTCTGTGAAGCTCATCAAATAATAAGGAAAATAAATCTGCTGGCTAATGATACAATTTGTGTTAAAATATCGTGGTGTCAATGATGGTGTATGAGACTGAAATGTGCATAAAATGTATAAGCATGCTAGTGCCCTTGAGATTAGTTTTGGAGTGGAAGCAATATGTCACTTCACTGGGAAATGTCATGCTTCATGGGGTGATAAGGAGAAGTAAGTTGGAAATTGCAAGAAACAGAAATCAGTTGACGCTTACACTCTTCGGCCACCTCAGGTGATCGTGAGAATTTGTGGCCTCCCTTGAGTTCAGGAAATGTGAAATGAAACTCAATACTTGGCTGGATCCCTTCTGGACTTGGACACATGGCCAGGTCATGATCACATAGTTGTGTGACTAAGTCCTCGGAAAAGCCTGCTCTAGCGGTCTGAAGTTTTCCTGAGGTGTCTCCTCTTCATCTAAGGGACTTATCCTTCAGAATACTCTGGGTACAACAGAGACCTTCAAGTAGGATAATAAAATTCCCACCTGAACGGACATGATTTGGTAGAGATGAGAGTTCCAGCCAGACTAGGTGCTAATGAAATTAGAGTGCATTCCGGCCCCAGAAAGTGGCGTTTCTGGAATTAGACATGAAAGGGTCCTTTGATGTTAGTTTGACGGTAATTAATTCTCAAGTTTCGGGGGCAAGTGTATGGCCAAATGAAGATGTTGTGATCCCCCTTGAACATGGAGAAGTATTTGAAATTTATAACATATTCAAAATTATAATGGTATTCTTGGAATAGCCTGGGGTCACTCAGAGGGCAATACATACAGACAGTCAACCGCTTTTTTTGGCCTTTGTTTGTGGAATGGATGTTTCTTTTTCACACAAGAAAGGGCGGGGAGCTGCCTACCAATGAGCGCCATGGGGCACTAATGATTACTTCTTGGGCCTTTCTTGGGAAATCCTTCAATGTTGTGCTCCATTGAGGCCTAGTACAATGTAGTACTGGTTGTTGTGTAGATTGGCCTTTCGAAAATGAGTTGCAGAAGAGGCCTGGGATGCCCTGTTGACCTCCCTGTCTTTTCCAGGGCCCTGAGGGGAGAAACTGAGTATGACGTGGTTGATTCCGCAGCCTGAATCATGGGACTTTTGGGGCCAGAGGCAGGAACAGGAGAGACCGAAGGTGCTCCAGAATAAAGTCTGGCTCTGCGCCTTGGTGACTAGCTCTTTGACACTTGACCTGAGGGAACACTGTCAAAGGGTAGATGAAGGTGCTTTGACTCACTTTGTTCTTGTCCAGGTCATTGGGAAAATGATGCAACAACGGCTTAGTTTTGAAAAGTCATTCATGTGGTAGTTGATCTAAGCCATTCAGGGTCAAAGTAGAACAGACCAAAAAGGAACTTAGTAGGTGGCACAAAGACTCGATCAGCATCTGTGTCCCAAGCCCGAAGGAACAATTACCTGACCCAGAGTCACAAACTCATTTGGAAACCAGTTTTATGGCTTGATGCTGCGGTGGCAAGTTCCTTTCACAAATGTATACACCGGAGATCATTGGGGAGGCCTAAATCTAGGCAGTTTTGAGAACAGTATGGGTAGAAATGTGTAGGTGTTTAAAGTTTTGTACTGTTTTTTTGTTTTCCATTTTTTTATTCTGCATATCTATCTATCATTGTTATTTTCAATGTGCTCCTGTGAAGTCACTCGAGGACGGGGCAAGTTGGGTGTAATTAAAACCATCATTGACAAGGTGAAAGAACAAGGATAAAATGTTCTGTGAGCTCAATTCAAAATATTAGGAAATAAACTCTGCTGGCTAATGATACATTTGTGTAAAATACATGTGGTCACTGATGGTGTATGAGACTGAAATGTCGCTAAAAAGTATAAGCAGGCTAGTGGCCTTGAGATTAGTTTTGGAGTGGAAGCATATGTCACTTACACTGGAAGGAAATGTTATTGCTTTCATGGGTGATAAGGGAAAAAGTTGAAAAAGGCATGCAACAGTCAGTGACGATTTACCGTCTTTGGCCTCCTCAAGTGACTTGTGTGATTAGTTGCCTCCCTTGAGTTCAGGAAATGTGAATCAAATACTTGCTGGCATCCCTTCTGATAGTTGACGCTTGGCCTGGTCACTGCTCACATAGATGGATGAACTAGCTGCTTTGGATCAGACTGCTCTTGGGTCTGAAGTTCCTGAGATCTTCTTCATCCAAGGGATATATCTCAGATACTAGGGGGTACAACAGAGGCCTTCAAGTGGGAAATAAGTCCCACCTGAACGGACATGATTTGTAAAGATTGAAGTTCACCCAGAACAGGTGCTGCTATTGAAAAATAGAGGCAAATTCCGGCCCCAGAGGGTTCTGAATTACGACTTGTAAGGCGGTCCTCTTGATGTAGTTTGAGGTAAACAGTTCTCACTTGGAGGGGCATTGTGGCCAACATGCAAGATGTTGTGATCCCACTTGAAAATGGAGTATGTATTTGAAATTTGTAATCCATATTTCAAAAACTTAAAGGTATCTTGGAGAGCGGGGTCACGCAGAGCGGACATCATACCAGCCAGTCACGCTTTTTGGGCCTTTGTTTGGGGAATGGCGTTTTTTTTTCACACCAGAAAGGGCGGGGGAGCTTGCCTACTATGAGCGCCTTGGGGCACTAATGTATTCTTGGGCATTCTTGGGAAAAGCGCTTTCAATGTTGTCGCTCCAGTGAGGCCTAGTACAATAGTATTACTGGTTGTTGTGTAGATCTGGCCATTCTAAAATGAGTTGCATAGCCTGGGATGTGCACTGTCGAACCTCCCTGGTCTCTTTCCCATGGCTCTGAGGTAGAACTGAGTAGTGGTGATTCACTCAGCCTGAATCATGGACTTTGGGCCCAGAGCAGACCAGGGAGAGACCGAAGGTGCTGCCTAAATAAGTCTGCACTGAGCTGGTTCTAAGATCTGTAGCACGTGACTTGAGGAAAACACTGTTCAAAGGGATTATGAAGGTTGCTTTGACACACTTTGTTCTTGTCCAGGCTCATTGTGAATAGATGCAACAGGACTTAGTTTGAAATATCTATGTCGGTAGTGCTCTAAGGCATTCAGGGTCAAAGTAGACAGACCAAACAGAATCTGTTGTAGGTGGCACAACGAACTGTATCCGCATCTGTGTCAAGCCAAGAAGGAACATACCTGACCCAGAGTCAAAAACTCCATTTGGAAACCGGTTTTCTGGTTAAGCTGGTGTCATGATCCTATCAAATGTATCAACGGGGTCATTAGGAGGCCAAAATTTATGCATCTGTTGAGGATCAGATAGGTAGAATTGTTGTAGGTCTTTAAGTTGGTACTGTTTTTTTTTGTTTTTATTTTTTTATTCGGCATATCTATCTATCGTGTCTATTTTTCAATGTGTCTGTGAAGTCACTCAAGATGGGCAAGTCGTTTTTAATTAAAACTATCCATTGACAAGGAGAAAGAACAAGGGAGAAAAAATGTTGGTGTAGTCAATCAAAATAATTAAGAAATAAATCTGCTGGCTAATGATACAGTTGTGTAAAAATATGTGGGCTCAATGATGGTGTATGAGACTGATCTGTGCATAAAAGTATAAGCATGCCTAGTGCCTTGGATTAGTTTGGGGATGTGGAAGCATATGTCACTTCACTGGGAAATGTCATGCTTTTCATGGGGTTAAGGAGAAGAAGTGGAAAATGCATGAAACAGTCAGTAGGACGCTTACACTCTTCCGCCTCCCTCAGGTGACTCGTGAGAATTTGTTGCCGTCCATTGAGTTCAGGAAATGTGAAATCAATACTTGCCTGGCATCCCTTCTGGACTTGACCACATGGCCAGGTCACTGCATCCACATTGATGGGTGACTAGCTCCTCGGAAAAAGACCTGCTCTAGGGGTCTGAAGTTTCCTGAGGTGTCCTCTTCATCTAAGGGATTTATCCTCAGTATTCAGGGGTACAACAAGAGCCTTTAGAGGAAATAAATCCACCTGAACGGACAGTTGTGTAGAGAATGAAGTTTCCAGCCAGACTAGGTGCTAATGATATTAGAGTGCATTCCGGCCCCAGACGTGGTTTCTGAATTAGACATGAAGGGTTCTTTGATGTAGTTGGAGGTAATAAATTCTCAAAGTTGGAGGCAATTGTGGCACATGCAAGATGTTGTGATTCCCCATTGAACATGGAGATGTATTTGAAAATTTATAATCCATATTTCAAAAAAATAAAGGTATCTTGGAATGCTGGGGTCACTCAGAGGGCAAAACATACCAGCAGTCACGCTTTTTTGGGCCTTTGTTTGTGAAAGAGAATGGTGTTTTTTTTCAACAGAAAGGGCGGGGGAAGCTGCCTACAATGAGCGCCATGGGGCATAATGTAGTTTCTTGGGCAGCTTCTTGGGAAATCCTTTCCACTGTTGTGCTACATTGAGGGCCTAGTACAATAGTAAGTACTGGTTGTTGTGTAGATCTGGCCTTTCTAAAATCGAGTTGCAAAGAAAGAGGCCTGGAATGCCCTGTAGACCTCCCTGTCTTTTCCCAGGACCCTGATGGAGAAAGAACTGAGTAGTGGTGATTTCTGAGCCTGAATCCTGGACTTTGGGGCCCAGAAAAAAGCAGGCCAGGGAGAGACCGAAGGTGGCTTCCACAATATAGTCCTGGCACTGAGCCTTGGTGCTAAGCTCTGTGCCCTTGACTGAGGGGACACTGTCAAAGGGGATATAATGAAGGTGCTTTTGTCACACTTTGTTCTTGTCTCCAGCTCATTGGGGAAAACAAGATGCAACAAGTTCATGTTTCAAAGTCATCATGTGGTAGTGCTCTAAGCCATTCAGGGTCAATGGAGAACGACCAAACAGAACCAATGTAGGTGGCACAAGACCGCATCGGATCTGGTCCAAGCCCCAAGAACAACATACCTGACCCCAGAGTCACAACTACATTTGGGAAAATCGGTTTTTGGTAGAGCTGGTGGCAAGATCCTTTCAAATGTATCTCCGGGACATTAGGGGAGGCCAAATCTATGCAATGGTTGAGCTCAACAGATTAGTAGGAAATGTGTAGGTCTTTAACGTTGGTACTGTTTTTTTGTTTTTTTCATTTTTTTATACTGCATTATCTATCTATCAGTTTTATTTTCAATGTGCTCCGTGAAGTCACTCAGGGACTGGGCAAGTTGAATTTAATGAAAAACAATCCAATTGACAAGGAGAAAGAACCCAGGAAAAATGTTCTGTGAAGCTCAATCAAAATAATGAAGGAATAAATCTGTGGCTAATTGATACATTTGCTGTAAATATGTGGTTCACTGATGGTGTATAAGACTGAAATGGAATAAAAAGACTCTTAAAGCTTGCACAGTGCCTGAGATTAGTTTTGGAGTGTAAACATATTGTCACTTCACTGAGAAATGTTCATCTTTCTATGGGTGATAAAAAGGAAGAAGGTTGAAAAAATGCATGCAACAGTCAGTAGACGCTTTACAGTCTTCGGCCTCCTCAGGTGGGACTCGTGAGAATTTGTTGCGGGAGACTCCCTTGAGTTCAGGAAATGTGAAAAGCAATACTTGCTGGCATCCCTTCTGGACTTGCTCGATTGGCAGGTCACTGATCACATAGATGGGTGACTAGCTGCTTGGAAAAGACCTGCTCTTAGGGTCTGATGTATCCTGAGTTATCTTCTACATCCAAGGGATTTCTTCAGATTCCTCAGGGTACAACAGAGCCTTCAAGAGAGAAAATACATCCCACCTGAATCGGGTCATGATTGCAGAGAACGAAGTTCCACCCGACCCAGTGCTAATGAAAATGAGAGTGCATTCCGGCCACAGAATGGTTTCTGAAATAGAATAATGAATGGGGTTCCTTTGATGTAGTTTGAGGTAAAAGTTATCATAGTTGGTGGCATTGTTTGGGCCAACATGCAGGATGTTGTGATCCCATATGAACATGGAGAATTAGAAGTATTTGAAATTTATATCTATATTTCAAAAAATAAAGTTCTCTTGAGAAGAGCGGGGTCACTCAGATGGGGCAAACACACCAGCCAGTCATGCGTTTTGAGGCTTTTATTCGCGAATTGGCATTTTTTTAACACAGGAAGGCGTGGGGAAAAGCTGCCTACAATGAGCGCCAGGGGCTCTAATGTAGTTCTTGGCCTTCTGTGGAATATGCCTTCAATGTTGTGCTCCATTGAGGCCTTTGTATGATAGTAGTTCTGGTTGTTGTGTAGATCTGGCCTTTCTAAAATGAGTCTGCAGATGGCTGGAATGCCCTGTAGACCTCCCTGTCCTTTTCCCAGGGCCCTGAGGGAGAGAACTGTAGTAGTGGTGTTTACTGAGCCTGAATCTGGACTTTGGTGGCCCAGATCAGACCAGGTGAGACTGAAGGAGCTTCCACATTAAGTCCTGGCACTGAGCCTTGTTGCTAAGCTCTGTGACCTGACCTGGAGAATCACTGTCAAAGGGATAATGAAGGTGCTTTGACCACATTTTCTTCTTGCTCCGGACTTCATTGGGGAAAGATGCAACAAGTCTTAGTTTGAAGTCATCATGTGGTGTGCTCTAAGCCATTCAGGGTCAAAGTAGTAGACAGACCCAAACAGAACCAATGTAGGTGGCACTAGACCGCAGCTGGCATTCTGTGTCCCAAGCCCCTAGAACAAAATACCTGAACCAGAGTCAAAACTCATTGGAAAACGGTTTTCTGGTAGAGTTGGGTGGTCAAGATTCCTTTCAATGTATCACCTGGGATATTAGGTGAGGGCCAAATATATGCATAATGTTGAGCTCAGATAGGTAGAAAATGTGTTAGTATAGTCTTTAAGTTGGTACTGTTTTTTTGTTTTTCATTTTTTTATAGTGCATATCTTATCTACGTTTTATTTTCAGGTGCTCCTCTGAAGTCACTCAGGACTGGGCAATTGGATTTTAATGAATACAATCAATTGACAAGGAGAAAGAACAAGGAAAAAATTTCGGTGAAGCTCAATCTAAAAATACTTAAGGAAAGAAAATCTGCTGGCTATTGATACATTTGTGTAAAAATATGTGGTCACTGATGGTTGTATGAGTCTGGAAATGTGCATTAAATGTATTAAGGCATGCCTAGTTGCTTGAGATTAGTTTTGGGGAGTGGAAGCATATGTCACTTCACGGGAAATGTCATGCCTTTCATGGGGTGATAAGAGAAGAAGTTGAAAATGCATGAAACAGTCAGTAGACGCTTACACTCTTCGCCTACTCTAGGTGACTCGTGAGGAATTTGTTGCCTCCCTTGAGTTCAGGAAAATGTGAAATCAATAATTGCTGGCTTCCCTTTCTGGGTTTGGACACATGGCCAGGTCACTGATCACATAGTTGGCGTGACTAGCTCCTCGGAAAAGACCTGCTCTAGGGTCTGAAGTTTCTGAGGTGTCCTCGTCATCTAAGGGATTTATCCTCAGATACTCGGGTACAACAGAGCCTTCAAGAGGAAATTAATCCACCTGAACGGACATGATTTGTAGAGAATGAAGTTCCGCCCGAATAGGTTGCTAATGAAATTAGTGTGCATTCGGCCCCAGCAGGGGTTTCTGAATAGACATGAAAGGGTTCCTTTGATGTAGTTTGAGGTAATAAATTCTCAAGTTGGACGGCAATTGTGGCCAACATGCAAGATGTTGTGATCCCACTTGACTGGAGAAGTATTTGAATTTGATAATCCATATTCAAAAAAAATAAAGGTATCTCTGGAAAGCGGGCGTCACTCTTGAGGGCAAAATACCAGCCAGTCTCGCTTTTTTGGCATTTGTTTGTGAATGAGTGTTTTTTTTTTCAAACCTAGAAAGGGTGGGGGAAGCTGGCCTACAATGAGTGTGCCCAGTGCCGTGGGGCCCTACACTGTAGAGTTTCTTGGGCCTTCTTGGGAAAAGCCTCAATGTTGTGTTACTCCATTGAGGCCTAGTATAATTCGTAGTACTGGTTGTTGTGTTGTAGATCTGGCTGTTTCTAAAATGATTTGCAAGAGGCCTGGGATGCCTGTAGACCTCCCTGTTTTTCTCAGGGCCCTGAAGGAGAAGCTGCCAGTTGTGGTGATTCTCAGCCTGAACCCTGGACTTTGGGGCCCAGGAGCAGACCAAGAGGAGACCGGAAGGTGCTTCCACAAATAAGGTCCTGGCATACTGAGCCCTTGGAGCTAAGCTCTGTGCACTTTGATGTGAGACATGTCAAAGGATATGAAGGTGCTTTGACACACTTTGTTTCTTGTCAGGGCTCATTGGCGAAAGATGCAACAAGGCTTAGTCTGAGTCATCCATGTGGTAATGTCTAAGCATTCAGGGTCAAAGTAGAACAGACCAAACAGAACCATTGTAGGTGCACAGGACCGGCCTTCTCAGCATCTTGTGTCCAAGCCCCGAGAACAACATACCTGACCCAGAGTCAACAAAATCCATTTGGAAAACAGGTTTCTGGTAGAGCTTGGCTGGCAAGATCCCTTTAAATGTATCACCGGGCTCTTAGGGGAGGCCAATCTATGCAATAGTGAGAACACATAGTGTAGAAATGTGTTAGAATCTTTAAAGTTGGTACTGTTTTTTTTTTGTTTTTCATTTTTTTATTCTGCAATATCTATCTATTAATTTTATTTTCAATATGCTCCTCCTGAAGTTCCACTCAGATTTCTGGGCAACGGTTGTATTTTGATTTTAATTAAATACACATGAATGACAAGCGAGAAAGAACCATGGGGAAAATGTCTGTGAAGTCATTCAAAATAATTAAGGAAATAAAATCTGATGGCTAATGATACATTTTGGAGTTACAAATATCGTGGTCATTGATGGTGTATACAGACTGAAATGGGCCATTAAAAGTATACAGCATGCACACTGCCTTGAGCTTAGCTTTTGGAGTGGAAGCATATGTCACTTCATGGGAAATGTCATGATTTTATGGGTGATAAGAGAAGAAGTGAAAATTGCATGCAAACACGTCAGTAGACGACTTACAGTTCTTTCGGCCTCCTCGGTTGACTCGTGAGAATTGTTGGCGTCCCTTGGTTTAGAAATGTGACATCAATATCTTGCTGGCCTCCTTTCTGGACTTCATGCATGGCCAGAGTCATGTCGACATAGATTGGTGACTTAAGCTGCTTTTGGGAAAAAGACCTGCTCTAGGGTCTGAAGCTACTTCCTGAGTTATCTTCTTCATCCAAGGGATTTATCCTCAGATACTCAGGGCGTACAATCACGTGGCCTTCACAATGAGGAAGGAATTTAATGTCCCTACCTGATATGACGGACATGAGTGTGTAGAGAATGAAGTTTCCACCAGACCAGGTGATATTGAATTTTAGAGTGCAGTCCGGCCCCAGCAGAGTGGTTTCTGATTTAGTAATTGAAAGGGAGTCCTTTTGATTGTAGTTTGAGGTAAAAAAAGTTATCACAGTTCGGAGGCAGTTGTGCCCTACATTTGCAAGATTGTTGTGATCCCACTTTGAACATGGAGAAGTATTTGAAATTTTATAATCCATATTTTTCAAAAAAAATTAAAGGTATCTTGTAGAGCGGGGTAATCCACTCAGGAGGGAAACATACCAAGCCAGGCTCGGCTTTTGGGGCCTTTGTTAGCGAAAATGGCGTTTTTTTTTCACACAGTTGTAGGGTGGGGGAGCTGCCTTACATTGAGTGCCGTGGGGGCACTAATGTAGTTCTTGGGCCTTCTGCGGGGAAAAGCCATCATTGTTGTTTTTGGCTCCATTGGGGGACCTTTGTTTAATCCGTAGTGTACTGGTTCGTTTGTGTAGATCTGGCTTTTCTAAAAATGATTTGCAAGAGGCCTGGGCTGCCCTGTAGTCCTCACTGTCTTCTTCTCAGGGCCCCTGAAGGGTGATATATGAGTAGTGGTGATTCCTCAGCCTGAACCCTGACCTTTGGGGGCCCCAGGAGCAGGTACCAGGAGGGGACCGCAGGTGCTGTCCACAATATGGTTCATGGCACTGAGCCTTGGAGCCTTAAGCTCTGTTTTTGCAACTTGACCTGAGAGTCACGGTCAAAGGGTTACAGGAAGTGCTGTTGACAACACTTTGTTCTTGTCCAGGGGCTCATGGGGGAATGTGTGCATCAAGGCTTACGTCATGTAAAGTGTCATTTCATGTGGTTAATGATCTAAGACATTAAGGCGTCAAAGTTTGAACATAGGGACCAAAACAGAACCATTGTATGGTGGCACAGACCGCCGAATTCAAGGATCTGTGTCCAAGGCCTGAGAACATCACATTACCTGCAACCAGAGGCCTTTTTATCTCAAAACTCCATTTGGAAACAACGGTGTTCTTCTGGTAGAGCTAAGGTGGCAAGATCCTTTCAAATGTATCAACGGGGATCTTTAGGGAGGCCCAAATCTATGCAATTAGTTAAGATACAAATAGGTAGTATATGTGTTGAACTCTTAAAGGTTGGGTACTGTTTTTTTTTTTGTTTTTCATTTTTTTATTCTGCTTATCTATCTTATTAGTTTTATTTTCCAATATTGCTTCTCTGAAGTCACGCAGGACTGGGAAAGTTGGATGTTAATTTAAAACAATCAATTGGACAAGGAGAAAGAAAACCAGGGGGAAAAAATGTCTGTGAAGCTCTAGTTCAAATATTTTATAGTAATATATAATCTGATGGATAATGATACTTATGTGTAATATATGTGGGTCACTGATGGTTGTATAAGGAACTGAAATGTGCATAAAAGTATATAGCATGCACAGTTTCGCTTTGAGATTTAACTTTGGGAGTGGAAGCATATGTCACTTCACTTGGGGAAATGTCTTGCTTTTATGGGTGATAAGGGAGAAGAAATAGTTGAAAAATGCACATGCAACAGTCAGTAGACGCTTATCAGTCTTCGGCCTCCTCAGGGTGGATCGTAACGAGAAATTTTGTTTGCGTCCCATTGAGTTTAGGAAATGTGAAATCCAATTACTTGCTGGCATCCTGTCTGGATTTTCATCGCATGGCCAGGTCACTGAATCACATTAGATAGGTGAACTAGCTGCTTGGAGAACAAGCCCTGCTCTAGGGTCCTGAAGTTTCGCTGGAAGTTATCTCTCTTCATACAAGGGCATTTTTCCATCAGATTACTAAGGTAGTACACAGAGGCTTTCAAGAGGAAATACGTCCCACCTGACTTCGGACATGTTTTTGTAGAAGAATTGAAGTTCCACACCAGACCAGGTCTGATAATGAAATTTAGAGTGCATTCGGCCCCAGAGTGAGTTTCTGAATGTAGAAATGAAAAGGGGTCCTTTGTTGTATAGTTTGAGGTAAAAAGTTCTCTAGTTGGAGGCAGTTTGTGACCAACTATGCAAGTTGCGTTTGTGATACACTCTGAAACTTGGAGAAGTATTTGATATTTTTAAATCCATATTTCAAAAAAAAAATAATAAATAAAGGTATCTTGTAGAGCGGGGTTCACTCAGAGGGCAACATACATGCCAGTTCTGGGACTTTTGGGGCCTTTGGTAGCGGAATGGCGTTTTGTTTCAAACAGTAAGGGTCGGGGAAGCTGCCTACAATGAGTGACCGTGGGGGCACTTAATGTAGTTCTTGGGCATTATTGGGGGGAAATAAAAGCCTTCAGATGTGTGGTGCTACTTTTGAGGTCCTAGTATAATCGTGAGTTTACTGGTTGTTGTGCTAGATCTGGCTCTTTCTAAAAATGATTTGCTCAGGAGGCCTAGGGATTGCCCTGTTGGGACCTCCCTGTTCTTTTCTCAGGGCCCTGAAGTGAAGAACTGAGTTAGTGGTGATTCCTCAGCCTGACACCCATGGTCTTTGGGGCCCAGTATGCTGACCAGGGAGGAGACCGAAGGTGCTGCCACAATTAAAGTACTGGCACTGAGCATTGGAGCTCAGCTCTGGTAGCACATTGACCTGATGAGACCACTGTCCAAAGGTGATAAGGAAGGTGCATTTTGACACACTTTGTTATGTTGTCCAGGCACCGTGATGGGGAAATGATGCTATCCAATGGCTTAGTTCTGTTGTGAAGTCATCAGTGTGGTATTGCTCTAAGCCATTCTGGGTCAAAGTAGAACTAGACCCAACTGAACCAGATGTAAGGTGGCCACAGACGCATCAGCATTCTGTGTCCAAAGCCCTTAACCGAGAACAACATTCCTGGACCCAGAGTCAAAAATTATCCATTTGGAATACAGGTTTTCTGGTAGAGCTGGGTGGCATGATCCTTTCAAAATGTATCACACGGGGATCTTTAGGGAGGCCAAATCTATGCAATAGTTGAGTAACAACATAGGTAGGAAATGTGTAGATGCTTTTATTATGGTGGGTTACTGTTTTATTGTTTTTCATTTTTTTATTCTTGCATATCTATCTATTTATTTTCTTTTCAATATGCTTTCCTTCTGGAAGTCACTCCAGGACCGGACTGGGCAAGGTGGATGTTAATTAAAAACATGGGAATTGACAAGGAGAAAGAACCATGGGGGAAAAATGTCTGTGAAGCTCAATTAAAAAGAAATTTTATGGAAATAAACTCTGTGGTAATGATACATTTGTGTAAAATATTGTTGGTCATCTGTGGTGTATAAGACTGAATTTGTGCTTAAAAGTATAAGATGCACACTGCTTGAGATTAGCTTTGGAGTGGAAGCTATGTCACATTCCACTGGGAAATGTCATGCTTTTGGGTGATAAGGAAGGAAGAGAGGTTTGATGAAAATGCATGCAACTGTTCCAGTAAGACCTTACAGTCTTCGGCCTCCTCAGGTGACTCGTGATGAATTTGTTGCGTCCTTGAGTTTAGGGAAATGTGAAATCAATTACTTGCTGGCTCCTTTCTGGAGCTTCATGCATGGCCAGGTCACTGATCACATAGATAGGTGACTAGTGTTAGGAGCGAAAAGACTGCTCTAGGGTCTGATGTTTTCTGTGGTTATCTCTTCATCCAAGGGATTTTATCCTCAATTACTCAGGGTCAACAGCAGCCTTCAAGAGGAAATATGTTCCCACCTGAAGACATGATTGTAGAGAGAATGAAGTTTCACCACAGACCAGGGTGCTAATGAAAATTAGAGTGAAGTTCCAGGGCCCCAGGAGCGAGTATCTGAATTAGAAATTGAAAGGGGTTTCCTTTGATGTAGTTGGAGGGTAAAAAGTTCCTCAAGTTGGTATGGCTAATTGTGGCCAACATGCAAGGTTGTTGTGATCCCACTTTGAAATGGAGAAGTAATTGAAAACTTATAAATCCATATTTCAAAAAATATTTTAAGGTATCTTGTTGAGCGGGGTCATCAGAGGGCAACATACCAGCCAGTTGGCTTTTGGGGCTTTGTTAGCGAATGGCGTTTTTTTTCACACAGAATGGGTTTGGGGGTAGATTGCCTACATTGATTGCCTGGAGGCACTAATGTAGTTTTGGGCCTTCTTGGGAAAAAGCGCCTTCCAATTGTTGTGCTCCATTGAGGCCTAGTATAATCGTAGTATGGTTTCCTAGAGTGCTTTGGGTAGATCTGGCTTTTCTAAAATGATTTGTGCAAAGGCTGGGATGACCTGTAGACCTCCCTGTCTTTTCTCAGGGCCCTGAAGAGAGAAATCCTGAGTAGTGGTGATTCCTCCGCCTGAACCCTGGACTTTGGGGCCCCAGAGCAGCCAGCGAGAGGGACCGAAGGTGCTTCCACATAAGTCCTGGCACTGAGCCTTATGGAGCTAAGCTCTGTGAACTTGACCATGAGAGGACACTGTCCAAGGGTATATGGAAGGAGCTTTGACAACACTTTGTTCTAGTGTCCAGGCTCATTGGGGAAAGACTGCAACAACGGCCTTAGTATGAAGTCATCATGTGGTATATGCTCTAAGCCATTCTGGGGTCAAAGTAGAAAACAGCACCAAACAGATCCATTGTAGGTTGGCACAGACCGCATCAGCATCTGTGTCCAAGCCCCTGAGAACAAATACCTGACCTCCAGAGTCAAAACTCCATTTGGAGAAACTAGGTTTTTGGTAGAGGCTGGTGGGCAAGATCCTTTCAACTGTATCACCGGGATCATTAGGGAGGCCAAATCTATGCAATGTGAGAACACATAGGTAGAAATGTGTAGATCTTTAAAAGTTTGGTACAGTTTTTTGTTTTTCATTTTTTTATTCTGCACTATATATCTATTATGTTTTATTTTCATAATATGCTCCTCTGAAGTCAACTCAGGACTGGGCAAGGTGATTTTAATTAAAACAATGAAGTTGACAAGGAGAAAGAACCATGGAGGAACTAATGTCTGTGACGCTGCAATCAAAATAATTAAGGAAATAAATCTGCTGTCTAATGATTACATTTGTGTGGGTAGTAAAGATATGTGGGTCCACTGATTGGTTGTATAAGACTGACTTGTGCATAAAAGTATAAGCATGCCACGTGCCTTGAGATTAGCTTTTGGATGAGGGGAAGCTTATTGTCACTTCATGGGTAATGTCTTGCTTTTTTGGGTGATAAGGAGAAGAAGTTGAAAATGCAATGAATACAGTCAGCTTGACGATTACAGTCTTCGGCCTTCCTCAGGTGACTCGTGAGAATTTGTTGTGTCCCTTGAGTTTAGGAAATGTGAAATCAATACTTGTGGCATCCTTTCTGGACTTCATGGCATGGCCTGGTCACTTGATCACATAGATAAGGTGACTAGCTGCTTGGATGAAGGACTGTCTAGTGGTTGAAGTTTCCTGACGTTTATCTTTCTTCATCAAGGGAGTTATCCTCAGTTACTCAGGGGTTACAACAGTTGGCTTCAAGAGGAAATACGTCCCACCTTCGATACCGGGGACATGATTTGTAAGGAATGGAGTTCACCCAGACCAGGTGTAATGATATTAGAGTGCATTCTCGGGCCCCTAGAGTGGTTTTGAAGTTGAAATGAAAAAATGGGTCCTTTGATGTAAGTTTGAGAATTAAAAAGTTCTTCCAAGGTGGAGGCCAATTGTTGGCCAACCATGCCAAGATGTTGTGATCCACCACTTGAACATGGGAGATAGTATTTGAAATTTACAAATTTATATTTCAAAATATAGAGGTATCCTGGAGAGCGGTTTCACACTGAGAGGGCAACATACCAGTCCTGTCATGCGCCTTTTTTGTGTCCTCTGTTATGCCGAATGAGACCTGTCGTTTTTTTTCACCACTGGAAGGGCGGGGTGAGAAAGCATGAATTAAAATGCGCGACCGTGGGGGCCACTGAATGTAGTTCTTCGAGGCCTTCTTTGGGGAAAAGCCTTTTAATGTTGTGGTCTCCATTAGAAGGGCCTTAGTATAAAAGAAGTAGTGGTTGTTGTGTAGATCTGGCCTTTCTAAAATGAGTTGCAAAGAGGCCTGGGATGCCCTGTAGGACCTTCCTGGCTTTTCCCCAGGGCCCTTGAGGGAGGATCGGAGTAGTAGTTGATTCCTCAGCCTGAATCCAGGACATTATGGGGCCCTAGAGGAATGCCTGGACCCAGGAGGGAGGAGCCGTAATTTTGCTGTCCACAAAATAAGTCCTTGGTATTGTGAAGCCTTGGTGCTAAGCCCTGTGCACTTGAACTGTGTGTCACTGTCAAAGGGATAAATGAAGGGTGCTTTTGGACACACACTTTGTTCTTGTCCTGGCTCCATTGGGGGATAAGGATGCAAGAAGGCTTAGTTTTGAAGTCATAATGTGGTTAGTGCTCTAAAGCCATTCAGTTTCCAAAGTAGAACATGACCAACCAGAACCATTGTAGGTGGCACAGTACCGCATCAGCATCTGTGTACCAAGCCCCAAGAAACATCCTGCCTGAACGCCACCGTCATTACTCTCCATTTGGAACACCGGTTTTACTGGTAGAGCTGGTGCCACGAGTCCATCTCAAACTGTATCCACCGGGATTCATTAGGGAAGGACAAATCTATGCAATTGTGGAAGAACAGATAGGGCAGAAATGTGATCAGGTCTTTAAAGTTGCGTACTGTTTTTTTGCTTTTTCATTTTTTTATTATGCATATACTATCTATCATTTTTATTATTCAATGTGCTCCTGTGAAGTCACTCAGGACGGGGGCACGATGTTTTTTATTGAAACACTCAAGTGACAAGGAGAAAGAACAATGAAAAATAGGACTCCCTCTGAAGGACAATCAAAATAATTTAAGGAATTACATCTGCTGGCTAATGAGACACCTGTGCGAAAGGATGTGGTCACTTATCATGTACTTAAGAGACTGAAATGTTGCCTTAAAAGAATAACGCCATGCATAGGTGACTTGAGATCTAGTTTTGGAGAGGAAGAATATGTCACTTTCACATTGGGTAATATCATCGCTTTCCCATGGGTTATAAGGGGGGGGGGGGGGGAGAAGTTGAAATGCATGCAACAGTCAGTAGACGCTTACAGTCCTTCGTCCTCCTCAGGTGACTCGTTAGAATTTGTTGCCTCCCTTGAGTTTCAGGAAAATGTGAAATCAATACTTGGTGGCATCCCTTCTGGACTTGACACATGGCCAGGTCACTGATCACATAGATGGGTGACTAGCTGCTTGGAAAAGACCATGCTCTAGGGTCTGAAGTTTCCTGAATTATGTTCTTCATCCAAGGGATTTTATCCCTCCAGATAATCAGGTTACAACAGAGCCTTCAAGAAGAATAAGATCCCACCTGAACGGACATGATTTGTAGAGAATGAAGTTCCACCCAGACCAGGTGCTAATGAAATTAGAGTGCATTCCGGCCCCAGAGTGGTTTCTGAATTAGAAATGAAAGGAGGTCCTTTGATGTAGTTTGAGGTAAAAAGTTCTCAAGTTGGAGGCAATTGTGACCAACATGCAATGATGTTGTGCTCCCACTAAAACATGGAGAAGTATTTGAAATTTATAATCCATATTTCAAAAAAATAAAGGTATCTTGGGAGTGCGGGGTCACTCATAGGGCAACAGAGCAGCCAGTCACGCTTTTATGGGCCTTTGTTTGCGAATGGCTTTTTTTTCACCACAGGAAGTGCGAGGGAAGCTGCCTACAATGAGCGCCATGGGGCACTAATGTAGTTTCTTGGGCCTTCTTGGAAAAAAGCCTTCAATGTTGTGCTCCATTAAAAGCCTAGTATAAATAGTAGTACTGGTTGTTGTGTAAATCTGGCCTTTCTAAATGAGTTGCAAGAGGCCTGGGATGCCCTGTAGACCTCCCTGTCTTTCCCAGGGCCCTGAGGGAGAACTGAGTATGGTGATTCCTCAGCCTGAATCCTGGACTTTGGGGCCCAGAGCAGACCAGGAGAGACCGAAGGTGCTTCCACAATAAGTCCTTGGCAACTGAGCCTTGGTGCTAAGCTCTGTGCACTTTACTGACCTGAGGGACACTGTCAAAGGGATAATGAAGGTGCTTTGACACACTTTGTTCTTGTCCAGGCTCATTGGGGAAAGATTTACATCAAGGCTTAGTTTGAAGTCTCATGTGGTAGTGCTCTAAGCCATTCAGGGTCAAAGTAGAACAGACCAAACAGAACCATTGTAGGTGGCACAGACCGCATCAGCATCTGTGTCCAAGCCCAAGAACAACATACCTGACCCAGAGTCAAAAAACTTCATTTGGAAACCGGTTTCTGGTAGAGCTGGTGGCAAGATCCTTTCAAATGTATCACCGGGATCATTATGGAGGCACAAATCTATGCAATGGTTGAGAACAGATAGGTAGAAATGTGTAGGACTTTAAGTTGTACTTTTTTTTGTTTTTCATTTTTTTATTCTGCATATCTATCTATCAGTTTTATTTTCAATGTGCTCCTCTGAAGTCACTCAGGACTGGGCAAGTTGATTTTAATTAAAACAATCAATTGACAAGGAGAAAGAACCAAGGAAAATGTATGTGTGTGAAGCTCAATCAAAATAAAATTAAGGAAATAAATCTGCTGGCTAATGATATATTTGTGTAAAATATGTGGTCACAGATGGTGTATAAGACTGAAATGTGCATAAAAGTATAAGCATGCACATTGCCTGGAGATTAGTTTTGCAGTGGAAGCATATGTCACTTCACTGGGAAATGTCATGCTTTCATGTGTGATAAGGAGAGAAAGTTGAAAATGCATGCAAGAGTCAGTTAGGACGCTTACAGTCTTCGGCCTCCTCAGGTGACTCGTGAGAATTTGTTGCCTCCCTTGAGTTCAGGAATGTGAAATCAATACTTGCTGGGCATCCCCTTCTGGACTTGATGCATGGCCAGGGTCATGGATCACCATAGATGGGTTGTTGATCCAAGACTCAAAGAAAAGACCACCAACTTCAATTTTAGATTGAAGCAAGCTTATATTGTATACATATAAAGAGAGCTGGCCAGGGCTGCCCCTCCCAAACACTGGGCTTGGGGTCAGCCCCGCTCTCCGGGAAGACAAGGTTTTTATATAGTTCAAAGAGTTTACAGAAAATCTTGGGAACTTACAGCTAACAAGGTCAGACATGTGTAATTCAAAGCAAGTAGCAAACTAATATCTACATGGCATTGCATTCCAAGAAAAAAAGGGGAGTAATAGTTAAACCCCACATCAAAAGTTTATGAGGCACCGTTAGTTTGAGAGAGAGAGAGTTGTTATCTGGTCAAGGACAGCCAGGCCTGAGCGAGCTCAAGGCCTGGGAATGAATGCCAGACAATAAGCTCAAGCCAAATAAGAATCCTAGCATTTCATAGAAAACTGAAGTGGGCTTTTCATAACTTTTTGACAGGATGGCTCCCAGTCTTAGGATGGAATTAGGCTGGTTTATCATTCCCCCCCCCTTTTTTTTTTATTTTTCAAATCTTTGAAAGGGAGTAATCATATAGGCTAATTTTATCGATGGTACATAATAGAATTAAATTGCAGCCCAATAAACAGGAGCATATAGTTAATAACACATGGGACAATAACTAGTAAGAGAAGGATACAAAATTATAGGACCTAAGAGAGAAGTTAACCATGGAAACCAATCTCCCAAGCCTAACCAATAATTACTCATTTTAATTTTGTTAATCTCCTGTCTTATCTCATCTACCTGTTGTTGGATAACATTAGAATAATCTGTAACATTAAAACAGCACATGCCTGGGAATTGTTGGCAACCCAAGTGATGTTTCAATAAAAGAAAAATCAATAACCGCTCTATTTTGTAACATTGAGGTTCAAAGTTCTTTCATCTCTTGATTAATTTCTGCCAAAACTTGTGCAGTAAGGTTAGCTGTTTTGCTAAAACTACAGGCTAATTTTTTGTGATTTCTCTTTGTATTCCTACAACTAGACCCAGAAGTGGCAAAAGAAAGGCTGCTGCAATTGCAGTGTCTAGTGGGTCTAGGAGGATTAAATTGTCATCGCAGTTGGAGGGCAGACTTCGGGCCATTTGGTGGGGAGCTGTCAGAGATGGCAGTAAAGGAAAGATCCGTCCAATAGAACAGATCCCAGAAAAGTTTGTAGGCAAAGCCTGGAAAGTTGCTTTATTACAGAGAAAAACCCATCCTGTTGGCAGTCGTTTGCCATTGGGTAGGGAGATATTTTGCTCAATAGAACAATTGCGGGGGGATCGGGGAAGGATGCAATCTATGCATAAACAATGCTTTTGAATAACCCAGTGAAGCTGGCAAAGCTGGCTCTGCATGGTATACTGGCCAGTCTTGCTGCGTTGCTCTACCACCAGTGACTTTAACATAGTCAGTATATTTTACAGATACACCCATAAGATTGTTAGCTAGCAATTGATGGATGGAGTTTCTTTTCTTGTACACAGAAGGAACTTTTGTCCATAGTGTCAACAGCCAATTGTAACCAAAATTTTGAGTAGTTACAGAATTTAGGGGGTACTCACAGAAACATCCACCTTTAAAGTAGCTTTTGAATAAACAGTATTTATTGGGGCCCTTTTTTTAGCTTAGTACAGGAATACTGTCCTGAATCTTGAGGGTGAGCAGAGTATTTATAGATTCCAAAATTTATATTATCCCCTCGAGATTGGTCTGTAAGATTTCTCCATGGTCCCTCCCTGAATATCTGACTAAAAATTTCTTGGTTATCTTTATACCATTTGATAGGGCCAATTACTGGATCTTGACAAGAGTAAGTATAATTTAGTATTAGTGGAGATCCTGAAATAGTAGGTTCCTTCTTGGGCTACAGATGGGGTACAAGGTTTGTTGAGGCCAGCATAGCTAAAACCCAAGGATACATGTATACTCCAACAGGCAAAAATTATTAGCATAATGCTTATAATAACAGGGAAAGCAATAAGAATCTAGTGACAGAATATTAAACCTTAGTAATTTTTACTTTAAAAGGCCCACGCTCAGTCACTTTCCACCTCTGGCTGCTGGATTCTCTTCCAGTGGGTTCTTCCTCCGTGGTTTCTGTAGGTGCCTTCTTTAGCTGTGAGTGATGGATCCAGGCAGGAATACCAGCAACTTTGACGGCAGTAGGAGTGCGGAGAATCACGATGTAAGGGCCCTTCCACCTGGGCTCAAGGCTGTTAGTTCTCAAACGTCGTATCAGCACAGCATCGCCTGGTTGGAATGAATGATCGGGCAGTCTCTGTCCCAACGGGCTGAGCAGCCTGGACCTGGGGAAAGATCTTATCTATGATTAGTTGTAGCCCTTTGAGTGTTTCTGAGATTGGAATGTCTCCCATTAGATCTTGGTGTACTCTGGGAACCAAAAGGCAGTGGCCGCCCATAAATTATTTCATAAGGGGTAAATTTTTCCTGGTAAGGAGTGCAACGGCCCTTAAGAGAGCAAAAGGCAGGAGATCAACCCAGTTACCACCAGTCTCAAGTATTAATTTAGTCAAAGTTTCCTTTAATGTTCTATTCATCCTTTTCTACCTTCCCTGAACTTTGAGGATGTTACATACAATGTAATTTTCAGTTTATATTCAGGGCTCTGAAATTAATTGAGATAATTTGGCCATGAAGGCTGGGCCATTGTCAGACCCCAAAGTTAGAGGAAGGCCAAATCTAGGAACAATCTCAGTTATTAGTTTTTTAACTACTATTTGTGCTGTTTCTGTTCGAGTAGGAAAGGCTTCTACCCAGCCTGAGGACAGTTTCAACAAAGACTAACAAGTATTTATATCCATATAGTCCTGGTTTAATTTCAGTAAAGTCCAATTCCCAAAATTCACCAGGTACAGTACCTTGACTTCTGTTTCCCTGTGGAAGATGGTTCTTTTTAGCATTTACCTGTGCACATGTCATGCAGCGATTTGAGATGTTCTGGAGTATCCCTCGGTGTCCCGGGAAACCAAACGTGGGGTGAAATTAGTTTTGAAGTCTTCTTGGGGGATAAATGCATCGCCTGATGAAGATCAGTTAACCACTTTCTTCCTAAAAGCTTAGGCATGCAAATTTTCCCATCTGAGAGAGTCCACCAGCCGTGACAGTTTTGTTGGGCTCCCATAGAGGAGTATAAGTTTATCTCTTCAGTAGTGTACGAAGGAGTTTCTTCCTCAATTTTAACTGGGAGTTTGGGGCAATTTGAGAGTTCAAGAATAGTTTGTGCACATTTTGACTCCCCAAGGGGCTATTTCCCTGGCTGTTTGATCGGCCAGTTATTACCTTGGGTCTGGGGGCTATTGTCTTTACGGTGTCCAGGCCAGTGGATAATAGCCAGTTTATCTGGCAACCAGATAGCCTCCAGTAATTGAAGGATTTCTTGTTTATTTTTTTGATTGTCTTTCCATCTGAAGTTAAAAATCCCCTTTGTTTGTATATCTGTCCATGCACATGTACTGTAGCAAAAGCATAATGGCTGTCCGTGTAAATGTTTTACCCATTTTCCTTCTGCCCATCTCAATGCCTGTGTTACTGCAACGATTTCTGCTTTTTGGGCTGATGAGCCTCTGGGCAAAGCCTGTGCCCAGATAATTTCTTTTTGGCCCGTAACAACTGCTGCTCCCGCATACCTTATTCCATCCCGGACATAACTGCAGTTACAGTATATAACGGCTTGGCAATTTCAGCAAATCCAGGTATCCAAAGGCGGCAGTATCCAATTGCCCCTAGAAATTCCCTAACCTGCTTTTTTTAGTGGTTGGGGTTGGGATCTTCATTATGGCTTCTATGCGGGATTGGGATAACAGTCTTTTCCTTCCCTCAGCTCATATCCCAAATAAGTAACCCGGGAGGAACAGATTTTTGCCTTTTTCTTGGAGACTCAGTACCCCAATTGAGCCAAGGTTCCTAGCAAAACCCGAGTGGCCCTTAAAACAGTCCTCTTTGTCTTTTGTTGCTAACAGGAGATCATCCACATATTGGAGCAAGGTTACCTCAGGGTACTTACTGCGAAACAGTCTCAGATCTTGATTGAGAGTTTCATCAAAGATAGTGGGGGAATTTTTAAATCCCTGAGGTAGTCGAGTCCAGGTCAGTTGTCCCGATATCCCCATCTCCAAATCCGTCCATTCGAAAGCAAAGATAGGCTGACTCAGTTTTGACAAAGGGATGGAGAAAAATGCGTCTTTCAAATCCAATACAGTATAAACTGTATGTTCTGGTGGCAACAAACTGAGCAAAGTGTAGGGGTTAGGGACAGTTGGGTGTATAGTTTCTACCTGTTTGTTCACTTCCTTAAGTCCTGTACTGGTCTGTAATCTTGAGTCCCAGGCTTTTGGACAGGCAACAAGGGGGTGTTCCAAGCCGATTGACATCTAATTAGTATCCCCACTTCTAGGAGATGCCTGATGTGGGTTTTAATTCCTTCTTTGGCTTCAAAACTGATGGGGTATTGTTTAACCCGGATGGGCATAGCCCCAGATGTTAGTTGTATTACAACTGGTGGCACATGCTAAGCTAGCCCTGGAGGGTTATCCTCAGCCCACACTGTAGGAATTTCTTGAATTAATAATTTCTCCCCATTTTCCTTCTGAAGTTTGGATAGGATTTTGAAAAAAAAGCAGATATTCCTCACTTAATGGGCAGGTTATAGTTAGGGCCTTTGCAGGATTTCCCAATTCTAATGTAGGCATATCTCCAGAAAATGAGATAGTTGCCTGAAGTTTGCTTAAAAGGTCCCGTCCCAGCAACGGGAAAGGGCATTCAGGGATAACAATGAAGGAGTGAGTTACAGTTCCTCGTCCTATGTTAAAGTCCGGTCTGTAGTCCATTTATACTTTTAATTTCTCCTGTTGCCCCTTGCACTTCCATGGTTTCATTAGTGAAGGGTCCTATGGGCTTCTGTAACACTGAATGTGAAGCTCCTGTATCCACTAGGAAATTTACAGGTTGGCCCCCAATTGAGAAAGTTATCATGGGCTCTCAGGAGCCTAGTTTGAAAGAGCCATGGCCCCCCTATTCTTCTAAAGTTAAAAACTGGTTTTGGCTGAGGAGCTCTGGCCTGTGATCGGGGCAAGCTTTTCGGATTACGTTGGGGGCATTCATTTTTCCAATGTCCAATTTCTTTGCAATAAGCACACTGGTTTTGTAGCAGGGAAGATCGCTTTTTGTCTCTGTTGTATGTGGTCTGCCTTTGTCTAGGATTCGAGGTTTCAGAAGCCTGTAATGCGGCCACTGTGGCCCTGTTTACTTTCCTTATCAGTAGATCATCTCGGCTATCTCTATTTTCAAACACCTTTTGGGCTATTTCCAATAATTCTGACCTGGTTTTTCCTGCAAAACCATCTATCTTTTGAATCTTTTTACGGATGTCTGGGGCTGACTGAGTCACAAAAGCCAGATTAATCGCCTTGAGGCTTGTCGGGTCCTCAGGGTCTATAGGAGTATATAGACGGTATGCCTCCAGGAAGCACTCGAGAAACGCTGAAGGCGACTCATTTGGCCCATGTTTTACATCTGCTACCTTAGAAAGATTTGTGGGTTTTCGAGCTGCCCTCTTAAGGCCCTCTAACAGAGTCTGGTGGTACTCACCGAGTGCTCGCCTACCTTCAGTTGTCCCATAGTCCCAGCTTGGTCTTCTCCTAGGTAAAGCTCATTCAATCACTTCTGTTTCTTCATCGCTTGTAAAAGCACTTATCCCAGGCAGCGCTTTAGCCGCTTCTGCCAGGATTCGCTCCCTTTCCTCCGTGGTGAAGAGAGTATGGAGAATCTGTTGACAGTCATCCCAGGTGGGGAGGTGATTAGAGAAAACGGAATCAACCAGAGAAATCAAGGAAACTACGATCCGTGCTAAAAGGGGGATTCTGGTTTTTCCAGTTATAAAGGTCTGTTGTGGAAAATGGAACATACACGTAGCGACCTTCTGGAATCTGGCGGAGAGGAAGAACAGGGGCCGGAGTCGGTTCCACTTCAGGGATATTAATAGAAATGGAGCCGGCAGGTCGGCCAGGGGAAGCAATTGAGTCAGGCCT
Source organism: Tamias sibiricus (assembly GCA_025594165.1). Classification (NCBI taxonomy): domain Eukaryota; kingdom Metazoa; phylum Chordata; class Mammalia; order Rodentia; family Sciuridae; genus Tamias; species Tamias sibiricus. Next base: position 420,575 of record JAKELJ010000021.1, on the reverse strand, counting down.
TCCATAAGGGTGGCCCTGTCGGGTATGGGGAGGAGAAAGAACAGGGGCTGGCTCCTTTGGGAAGACTAGAGTTGGAGGAGTGGATGAGTGGGGCAATTGAGGAAGCGGTTGAGGGGGGGGAGAGGGAGATGGTGGAGTAGTTAGTGAAGCAGCTGCGACTGCACCCGCAGCAGGAGGATAAAGAGGAGCCGAGGCATCTGGGGGAAGGAGGGAATCCTCCAGAGAGTCCTGTAGGACAGGGCTCTTAGTGGATTTATGGTTTGTTTTTGAGGGACCCTGGAGAGTTCTCCCAGCCATAACCAGGGCTTGCCCTCCCTGTCCGTTCCGGACCATCCAAACCTTCATCCAGGCGGGGGAATTAGTTGTTGCTTCCACCCAGGGTAGAATATATCCTATTTGATCTGGGTGGCCAGGATTACCAAGAGTGATGTTAGATATAGCCCATGCCACTTGGGGATCAAAGGTGCCCTCAGGGGGCCAGCCGACTCTGAAGGTGGGCCATTCTACCTCACAGAATGTTCGGAGGCGTTTCTTGGTGATGGGATAATCATAATCCTGCTTAAAAAATGGGGATAAAGTTTGTCAAAATTCCTTAAAACACAGTTCAAAGGAGTATCAGGCTTACTTGTCTTATTACCCATGTTGTTCAATTTTTTACATTTACAACAGAGAAGACACAATGAGAAAGCAGAAAACAAAAACAACAAAACAAAACAAAACAAAACAAAAAACAGAACACAGGACAATACACAAAAGAAAATAACCAGGCGCCAAACCAACCAGGGAGCAGTGCAACGTCTTGCTAATGCTCCGGACAGGAGTGCATATGTGCCTTGTCAGGCACCTCTCTGTCCCCCAGTGGGAATTCCTGACCAGAACCAGAAAGCAGTGCGACCTTTCGCTACTGCCCTGGACAGGAGTGTATGTACCTCGCCAGGCACCTCGCTGTCCCCAGAAGAGATCTCAAAACCAGATACCAGATGTTACTAGGGCGCCACTTAACTGTGGAGGTTTTTTTGTTCCCCACTGGATGCTTGCTAATTTTTGATGCGGCAGTTCACTGCAGTAGTCTGAAGGACTGAAGGCACACCGTGGGGCCTTGGAACGTCTCAAGGTGCGCACCCCCTAGGGTAGCACTCCGCCCCGGAGTCCCAGAGTGAAGGTCTGGCTTCAGAATTTGTAGTGGTCTGAATCTCGCTGCGGCCTCCCAAAAATGTTGATCCAAGACGCAAAGAAAAGACAACCAACTCCAATTTTAGATTAAAGCAAGCTTATATTGTATACATATAAAGAGAGCTGGCCAGGGCTGCCCCTCCCAAACACTGGGCTTGGGGTCAGCCCCGCTCTCCGGGAAGACAAGGTTTTTATAGTTGAAAGAGTTACAGAAAATCTTGGGAACTTACAGCTAACAAGGTCAGACATGTGTAATTCAAAGCAAGTAGCAAACTAATATCTACATGGTATTGCATTCCAAGAAAAAAGGGGAGTAATAGTTAAACCCCACATCAGAAGTTTATGAGGCACCCTTAGTTTGAGAGAGAGAGAGTTGTTATCTGGTCAAGGACAGCCAGGCCTGAGCGAGCTCAAGGCCTGGGAATGAATGCCAGACAATAAGCTCAAGCCAAACAAGAATCCTAGCATTTCATAGAAAACTGAAGTGGGCTTTTCATAACTTTTTGACAGGATGGCTCCCAGTCTTAAGATGGAATAAGGCTGGTTTATCAGGGTGACTAGGTGCTTGGAAAAGACCTGCTCTAGGGTCTGAAGTTTCCTGAGTTATCTTCTTCATCCAAGGGATTTATCCTCAGATACTCAGGGTACAACAGAGCCTCCAAGAGGAAATACGTCCCACCTGAACGGACATGATTTTTAGAGAATGAAGTTCCACCCAGACCAGGTGCTAATGAAATTAGAGTGCATTCCGGCCCCAGAGTGGTTTCTGAATTAGAAATGAAAGGGGTCCTTTGATGTAGTTTGAGGTAAAAAGTTCTCAAGTTGGAGGCAATTGTGGCCAACATGCAAGATGTTGTGATCCCACTTGAACATGGAGAAGTATTTGAAATTTATAATCCATATTTCAAAAAAATAAAGGTATCTTGGAGAGCGGGGTCACTCAGAGGGCAACATACGAGCCAGTCACGCTCTTTTGGGCCTTTGTTTGCGAATGGCATTTTTTTTCACACAGGAAGGGCGCGGGAAGCTGCCTAGAATGAGCGCCTTGGGGCACTAAATGTTGTTCTTGGGCCTTCTTGGGAAAAGCCTTCAATGTTGTGCTCCATTGAGGCCTAGTATAATAGTAGTACTGGTTGTTGTGTAGATCTGGCCTTTCTAAAATTAGTTGCAAGAGTCCTGGGGTGCCCTGTAGACCTCCCTGTCTTTTCCCAGGGCCCTGAGGAGAACTGAGTAGTGGTGATTCCTCAGCCTGAATCCTGGACTTTGAGGCCCAGAGCAGACCAGGAGAGACCGAAGGTGCTTCCACAATAAGTCCTGGCACTGAGCCTTGGTGCTAATATCTGTGCACTTGACCTGAGAGACACTGTCAAAGGGATAATGAAGGTGCTTTGACACACATTGTTCTTGTCCAGGCTCATTGGGGAAAGATGCAACAAGGCTTAGTTTGAAGTCATCATGTGGTAGTGCTCTAAGCCATTCAGGGTCAAAGTAGAACAGACCAAACAGAACCATTGTAGGTGGCACAAGACTGCATCAGCATCTGTGTCCAAGCCCCCAAAACAACATACCTGACCCAGAGTCAAAACTCCATTTGGAAACCGGTTTTCTGGTAGAGCTGGTGGCAAGATCCTTTCAAATGTATCACCGGGATCATTAGGGAGGCCAAATCTATGCAATGGTTGAGAACAGATAGGTAGAAATGTGTAGGACTTTAAAGTTGGTACTTTGTTTTTTCATTTTTTTATTCTGCATATCTATCTATCAGTTTTATTTTCAATGTGCTCCTGTGAAGTCACTCAGGACTGGGCAAGTTGATTAAATTAAAACAATCAATTGACAAGGAGAAAGAACCATGGAAAAATGTCTGTGAAGCTCAATCAAAATAATTAAGGAAATAAATCTGCTGGCTAATGATACATTTGTGTAAAATATGTGGTCACTGATGGTGTATAAGACTGAAATGTGCATAAAAGTATAAGCATGCATAGTGCCTTGAGATTCGTTTTGGAGTGGAAGCATATGTCACTTCACTGGGAAATGTCATGCTTTCATGGGTGATAAGGAGAAGAAGTTGATAATGCATGCAACAGTCAGTAGACTCTTACAGTGTTCGGCCTCCTCAGGTGACTCGTGAGACTTTGTTGCCTCCTGTGAGTTCAGGAAATGTGAAATAAATACTTGCTGGCATCACTTCTGGACTTGACGCATGGCCAGGTGTACTGAGTACCAAAGAATAATAATAATTTAATGAATCTGATATTAACTTAGTGTTTGTGTGGAAATAGTGCTTAATGCTAATAAGTGTCATGAATATGTCCTGCCTTGTCATACACTGTGACATGCACAGTGAGTATCCATGGCAACGCCTGAAAGAGCCCCCGCATGTGTAACCCTGATAACAGAGTGCATGACCCTGATATGTCACTATGAGTGATGTAAGGGCCTAACTAGAAATAGTATATAAACCGAGTCCCCAGCTCACTCAAGCGAAGCGCCTTCAAGACGACCAGACCCTGTCACGCTTCCCGTCGGAGTGACCTGCTGATGGTGCCGGCTGCTTGCTGAGTTCCCGGACCAGACTTCATCTGATCCAGCGAGCGGCTAAGAAGACATTTCTTGGTGAGCCCCCTGGGACTCGGGGAGATAGAGGCTAAGTTAGGACTGTGTGAATCTAGCTTTGAATTTGGTTGTGAATAATCCTTGGCATTACAAAGACATATCTGCCTCTGTCTACTTAATGTGCTCGGGACAGTTGGCGTAGTCGGCAGGATTGTTAACTTAAGGATGAAGGGTCGAAGAGTCTGAAAACCCCAAAAGGCACCCGCTGAAAGGTGGAAAGACCGGCAAGGACATTGGGTTAGCCCGAAAGGCACCTGCTTCTTTGGAGGTAGTAAGACCGGCAAGGGAGTTTCTCCCATGGTGCGAGCCCAGTCCAAGGTGGCGGATGACCACGACCCAGACTTTGACCATTAGCAGTTCAGTCCGATGAAAAATTGGCTAGCAAAACGAGCCTACAATAAGGCAGAGGTTATTCTCAACCAAATTGTAGTTGAAGGATTAAGGTGGAGCGCTCCAAAATTTTACTTTAAAAAGAAGGAAGCTAAGGCTTGGCTGTATATAGCAAGAGCACTTGCTTAAGGCTCCTGCCCTAAAAATGGGTCTGATAGAAAAATTTAAGAAATTGAACTTATTCAAGAAACAGCCAAGTAAGGAACTAAAACCTCAGTCAGACTGGAGGACTTGTGAAAGAATAGTACAAGAAAAATTGCCCAAATTCCAGAAAGAAACTACAGTGGATATTCCATTGACCAATGCTGAAGTATTGCAACCCATCCTGGCTAGGGCCCCCAGGACGGAGATACCAGCATTGCTCATTAAGACCATAGATGACCTAGATCAAGATAGAATGAAGGGCAAAAGACTAGTCAGAAATGCGCTGCAGCGAAACAGCAACAATCCTTTCTTACAAAATATTATTGACGAGGAGGTTAAAGCGAGGAGTAGTAAACAGGCGTTTCTGGCCACAATGACGCTCTTATCGATGACACCCAGTGGGGGCAATCGAACAGAGTCGCCCGACAGACTTGAGGAAGTGCCCGAAATAACTGTAGAGCAGAGGGATTTAACTCGGGCAGAAATTCAACAATACAAACAGGAATTTGCACAAAAGGAAAGTAAGGACATAGAATATCTTTTAAAATTATGGGATAAAGGAGCAAACACCATTATGCTCAATGCCCGTGAGATGAACTCATTGAAAAGTATTATAGAAAATCCACATGTCTACCAGGCCCTTGAGGCTATAATAGAAGTAAATAATGATCATGAAACTTCTTTAATGAATTGGGTAGCCAAAGCCTGGATAAATGCTTTTCCAACGCTGGATTGGACTCAATTTGAATCCTCCGCTAGATGGGACAACTTGGAACAGGCAATTAACATCTTAAGGAAACTTGGAGTGACAGCCATGATGTATACAGATGCTAAAAACTCCCAAGGCTGCACAGCTTACCTGTAAGCTGCCTGTCGTGGCCAGCCACGGCGCCGCGGGAGGAAAACTCGGAGGCAGGGTAAAGCTATTACTACTTTTACTTCTGCTTTCTTAGAGAGAGCTTAGAGAGAGAAAGAAAGATTTTTCTTCTTCTTAGAAAGAGCTTAGAGAGAAAGATTAGAGATAGCTTTTTCTTCTTTAGAGAGAGAGAGAGAGCTTAGCTTTTAGAGCTTCTTTCTTCTTTCTTCTTTCTTCCTCGGGAGCCTCAGCTTGACTCTGACCAGGAATTACTTCTTCTATCTGGTTGCTCTTCTGTAACCGCTCTGCCTACATTCTGGCCGCTCTGATTCTTTTCTTCTTCTCCGACCCGAACTCTTCTTCCGACCGAGCGACTGCATGACTGACTGAATGAATTCATTCTTCTCCTGACTCCGACCGCTTTCACCCGGTTATATACCTTTAGCTTTGCGGATGCTCACGTGCATTTACAGGTGCGTCACATACATACTTATTATCAGGTGGAACTTATGGCTTCCAGCTGACCGCAATAGCCATCTCCCTAATTGGGGCTCCTTCATATTCCTCCCTTTTAGTTTAAAAGGTGCTTTTTAATTCTATTTTCTATATTTTATTTTCTCTATTTTCTCTATTTTCTTTTATTTTCTTGTCCCTACCTGGCTTTTCACCTTTTGTTTTAAAAGGGTGGATATTTGAGCCCTTTTTGAGGAGGTACTGCGGCTTTAAGGAAGCCTACTGCTGAGGAGCAGCTAACGCACTTAGTTAAGAACAATTGCATAAGCGGCTTTGACTTTTTTTTTTTCTTGTCTCTTCTTTATTTTTATGGCTTTTTTGCCAAAGCTCAATGGCTTTTTCTCTGCATGGTTTTCACCGTGCTTTTTAATTCTCTATTTTCTTTTAAGCTCATGGCTTTTTTCTCTATGGCTTTTTGCTAAAGCTCAAGGCTTTTTCTCTGCATGGCTTTTACCATGCTATTACCTTCTGGCTTCTTTATTTTTTTATGGCTTTTGGCCGGCTACTTGCTTCATGGCTTCAGCTTCTCGCCGGCTCTCGCCGGCTACTTGCTTTGGCTTTTCGCTAATTCTTAACTGGCCTCAACTGAGTACTACTCTTTTTGCTGGTCTCAACTAAGTACTATTCTTTTTGCTGGTCTCAACTGAGTCAGAGGCTATGCTTTCTTCTCCTCTCTCCTCACTATCTTAGCTTCTTGTTCTTATATCTTATTTTTTCTTCTCTGCCTGCTGAGCCCCGGACGGGCCACCATTTGTAAGCTGCCTGTCGTGGCCAGCCACGGCGCCGCGGGAGGAAAACTCGGAGGCAGGGTAAAGCTATTACTACTTTTACTTCTGCTTTCTTAGAGAGAGCTTAGAGAGAGAAAGAAAGATTTTTCTTCTTCTTAGAAAGAGCTTAGAGAGAAAGATTAGAGATAGCTTTTTTTCTTTAGAGAGAGAGAGAGCTTAGCTTTTAGAGCTTCTTTCTTCTTTCTTCTTTCTTCCTCGGGAGCCTCAGCTTGACTCTGACCAGGAATTACTTCTTCTATCTGGTTGCTCTTCTGTAACCGCTCTGCCTACGTTCTGGCCGCTCTGATTCTTTTCTTCTTCTCCGACCCGAACTCTTCTTCCGACCGAGCGACTGCAAGACTGACTGAATGAATTCATTCTTCTCCTGACTCCGACCGCTTTCACCCGGTTATATACCTTTAGCTTTGCGGATGCTCACGTGCATTTACAGGTGCGTCACATACATACTTATTATCAGGTGGAACTTATGGCTTCCAGCTGACCGCAATAGCCATCTCCCTAATTGGGGCTCCTTCACTTACCCCTGCTATGAAAAAAATAATTATTTCAGGGGCACCACCGCACATGAAAATGACCATCATGTCTGCCTTAGCAAACATCAAAACTGTTAATGAGGCAATAGAATATTTCAGACAAGCAAGGGAAATGCAAGGGGGTAAGGTGTTAACTTTCATGGCACAAAAACCTAAGCCAATAACAAGAGTAGCACCCACTTTTTTGACTCAGGTTAAAAACAGAACATTCCCTAACAGGAATCCTGGACCTAACAGGATTCCACAAAAATATAAACCACCATTCTCTACCATAACCAGAAATCAACAGAATTACTCATGGCAAAATGCAATCATGAGGCCAAAAAACGTATATCGGGGGCCACAAGGCCCCCAATCAGACCCTATATCCAGAGACCCCCATTAGGAGCCAACTTCAGGGGAACAAGAACCAGATTCAGACCACAGGCAAATCAAATGCGCAATGTACGCATGTACGCATAATATGGGGTGATCATGATAATAGACCTTATGTCCAATTAGCTATAAGAATAAAAAATGCAGAAAAGAGGGAAAATTTTTTAATAGATACAGGAAGTCAAGTTACCATCTGTAACAGTATAGCCAAAGACCCCAATGCTAAGAATTGGATAAGAATTGAAGGAATAATAGGGGATATTTTGGCAGAACAAACTAAAATGCAAATACTTAACTACAATAGACCCCCATTAGAAGGAAAAGTATTATTAGCAGAAACCCCATGTAACATTTTAGGGATGGATTGGATCCCCATAATTTTCCAAAATTGGCTACCCTTAAGAAAAAATAAAAGTGACCCATTAGAAATGCATTTCTGTGCCCTAACAGCAGTAAAGATGGAACCTGTAGTTTTGCCCAGAATTCCCCCTTCATTCACTAAACAGTACCCCTTAAAGGGAGGCCACACTGATGTAACTAAAATCATTGAAAAACTGCTACAAGAAAACATAATTGAGAGGACAGCCTCATTCAATTACAATAGTCCAGTTTGGCCAGTGTTAAAACCTAATGGGGCCTACAGATTTACAGTAGATTACAGGAAAATCAATGAACTTTCACCACAAATGCCTGGACACCTACCAGAAGTAGAGACCATCTTTTCAGAGATCAGAAATGCAGAACCCAAGGTTTTTGCAGCAATAGACTTATCAGACATGTTTTTTGCAATCCCACTGGCTGAAGAATCTAGGGAAATTACCACTTTTACCTGGAATAGTAAACAATACAGGTTCAAAAGACTACCACAAGGATATAGAAACAGCCCTATCATAGCCCATATGGCAATATCTCAATCCATTCCATGGAAAGAAATTCCAAAGGAGGTGTTAGTGCATTCATATATAGATGACATCATTATAGCAGGACAAGAAATATCTTTAGTCCAAAAGACACTAGACTTAATGGTGTCAACACTAAGAAATAAAGGATGGACTATAAATGAAGACAAAATACAAGGTCCCAAAGACACTATCAAATTTTTAGGAGTATTCTGGAATGCCACCGGACCACAAATTCCAGAAGGGACAATCTCAAAGATCAAAGGACTCAAGGCCCCCTCCAACAAAAAAGAAGCACAACAGTTAATAGGACTTTTTGGATATTGGAGACAACACCTTCCATACATGCAAAACCTGCTTGCGCCGATCTATAAGGTTACTAGGAAAGCCGCTGACTTTGAATGGGCACAAGCACAGAAAGAAGCTTTTAGAAAATTGATTGAATATATAGAATTGTATAGACAATTGTTTGTACCTGTGCGTTCAGACACCTTAATAGTTGATGTACTGTACATAAATGGATATGGAAATTGGGGAATTTTTGTTAAAAGGGAAGGTAAAACCATACCTGTTGGCTTCTATTGCAAACGCTTTCCTTACTCTGAGATAAAATATTCTAAATTTGAAAAACTCATTTGGAATTTATTTGAGGCATTAAAGGTCATCTCTTTGATCAGGAAGGACCAATGTCTAATAGTCCGCACGCCTATTCCTATAATGGAATGGCTTAAAATGACTCCAGACGAAATCAACGGCCTACCAATGGAACAAAGAGTTCTAAAATGGAAATGGTACATTGAAGGGGTGCTTGTGAACAAGCTGGAATCACATAACTCCAAATTCATGGAGGATGTGACAAATCAGCCCCTGGTACCAACACCGGTAGAGCCACTTGATGAAACAACAAAACCCATAGGAGTATGGGGACCTGAATTCAAAGAACAAACCAACGCTTGGTTTACGGATGGATCTGGAGTCATAAAAGCAGGGAAGCTGCACTGGAAATGTGCAGCCTACAGACCCTCGGACAAGACAATCCTAACTGATCAGGGGGTGGATAAAACAGCTCAACATGCAGAGCTTATGGCAGTCAAATTAGCAATTGAAAAATCAATACAAGAAAAAAGAAAAATCATATATATTTATTCAGATTCTTGGGCAGTTTGCAATGGTATAGCCATATGGTCTGGTAAATGGAAAATTACTGATTGGAAAATTAATGGAAAGGATGTTTGGTCCAAAGAATGTTGGGAATGGATTGCAAAACAGGACATAAAAATATATATCAAACATGTAGATGCCCATACTAATAGAGAAAGTAAGGAGGCCAAAGGAAATCAAATGGCCGATAATCTAGCCAGTGTAAACATGATAAGGCTAAAAGGAAAATGGATATGTAAGGAAACAGGCCCAACCAAGCTAACGTTACAGCGGAAATGGCATATACAGAAGGAACCTCTAGACTCACCAATAACATTGGACGAATTATTAAATGTACATAAAACATTAGGCCATATTGGCACTCATGGATTATATGATTGGTTTAGGAAAAGGAACCTAAAAGTAACCTGGCTAAAATGCAAACAGGCCATAACCAGATGCACAGAATGTCCAAAAACTTTCACTTAGATTCAACACTCATAGACAACAGGACACCCCCATAACTAGACATTTTAATGAAAGAATACAGATAGACTATATAGGTCCTTTGAAAGATTTTGGTGATAAATGGGTATGTACAATGGTCGATGTGCATTCTGGCCTAGGACTGGCACTGCATACTAACAATGCAACCCAACATCATACTATAGAAACTGTATGGGATGGTGTAGTAGTTATGGAATGCCTAAAGTCATAGAATCAGACCAAGGTACTCATTTTACAGGAAAAATAATACAAAAAGTGGTCAAAGACTTAGGCATTCATTGGGATTTTCACACTACATATAACCCTACAGCGGGCAGGGAATATTGAAAGATGGAATGGTTTATTAAAAACTTCATTATGGCATCTAAAGGATTTACCTATCCAAAAGGCATTACGCAGAGTTGTATTCGAACTAAACTCAAGACCCAGACTGCATCGCAAATCACCATTTGAAGAAGTATTCCCATTAACTGATGATGTATTTTGCATTACAGACTCTGAACCTACTAACAAACCACCCACACCTCATAAAGTACTGATCAGAGATCCCAAGGACAATTCTATCAGAAAAGGAGAGATAATTGCACCGGCAGGAAACAATACCTCCTGGACAACATCTGGCAAAGGTGAGCTGATGATCACCAAAGACAAGAACATTGCACATATATTAGGACATGACTGACACAATTAAGGCACTCTACAAGGCAATCAAAGCAATCACCTTGACCATCGGAATATTACTAATACTCAAGTTAATACTACACTACCAGGTGTGTTCACCAAGGCATTGTCCAACAAACGTGACTCCTCAAAACACATCAGCCTTGTGTAATAGGCTTACAAATTACACAGTATGTCTACTGGACTCCATGTGGACCTAAATCTCTGGCCACACTTTTAAGACATAATTGCTGTTCTACAACAACTTAAAATTGAAGATGTCCACAAACTACTCAAGATTTTGGTTAAAACTTACAGTGTGGACGTTATTTCATGTAGTAACACCCATACCAAAGCCAGCAAACAAAACAGATACTACAACTATTGCCACTACAACCATTCCCACATTTAAACCCATCGTCTGGGCAGAACACCACTTTAATGCTATTGAGCATAGACACATTTACACATACTTGAACCCTGAAGGAAAAGTTGCTGGATACTGGTTACAAACACCATTCTTTCAAAACATCTCTCAAACAGCAGAATTATTTTGGACTAAATATGCTTACTGTACAAACAAATATGCTTCACAGAATTGTACAGACTACTGGAATGCAAAGAGTTTTTGGTCACACATATATAAAGACATAGTAGACAATGAACATGAAGTAGTGCCCAACACGGAGCAAAACCCACTCAGATGCCAAGGATCAGAACTCATCACCACCATATGGGCAAATTCACCAGTATATTTATATCACTACCGCAAACCAAGTGTTAGATACTCAGTAACATCGATGACCCTAGGCAACACAAACCACAATGTGACTTTTGTCCTAGAAAAAGACACAGAACCATTGTTCTATTGCTCACACATAGAAAAGTTCAATTTCCTGGCCAGCCAATTACTTTTCTGGGACACATCTGCCATTGGAGGAGGAAAAGGTTATGCTTCTTATGACTATGACACACACATGAGTTTAATTATGATGACGAGAAAGACACTGGTGAAGCACCTGAACCAACCACAGATACTCCTACTATAGGACCAACAACAAGAGCATACAATTGGATGACAAATGATGACACCAGCCTCCTAAAACCAAAATTTGATAAACTAGGGAGAACTCTAAGTATAGCAAAACCATTAGAGGAACCTTTTTGGTGTTGATTGCTCCTGGGTAATCAACGATGATGTGAACAAAACCCTGAATCAAATTCTGAAAAAAAGTAACCTTGGATATGGAAATACAACTATTTTATGTGTTAATAACTTCCCAAATTTACCCATATATGGAGCATTTGAAATGCTAAATGCCCACAGGACTGATCTCCACATAAAAAATGTTTCATACCCACCCATACCCTGGTGGTCCAAAGTAACAACCTTGGGAGTAAAAAGATATAGATACCCAGTAGTTATCACAGATCCACTACCACAACCATATCCATCTTTAAGAAAATACCACGTGCCTAGGAGAGGATGCTCCCAAACCTTTATGGGAGCAGTTTGCCAACTGTTGTTGGTACATCACAAAGATCTATTCCACAAACCTTTTGATCATTTCAAATGGAATGCAAACGCAACAGCAGCATGGCCTGCCATTGTATGTTGGAAAGAAAGTGCTACAGACACTTCACTCCCACAAATGAAGGAAAATAATGCAGAATGGTTGAAAGTATTCAACATAGAAAACTACCTATGGGCAGGTAACTTCATAACTAACCAAACAGGATGGATAAACAAGCAAGTCAGGAAAGGTGACATTATTAATGTCAATGTCTGCGCTTTATGCTCAACAATCTTCAGCCCTGCAATGGCTTTGCTTATTGATCCAGCAGAAACATTAAATCACTTCTTATTTCATAACTGGTTGAACCAATCTCATTGTAAACCCAATACTATTGAATCATTCCTCTCAGAGTTAACTAATGTATTACACCTAATAGTACACAATGTAGGGCATCCCTGCTCAGGCTTACCTGAACAATTTGGAGCCAGATCATTAAGACACATTATAGCTACAAATTATGCTATGCATATAGGCCCATGGAACAAAACCATTACGGATAGCCCTCTTTGTCTAACCAAACAACCACTTTTTTCCCTAGAACATTATGGAACACCGTATATGTTTCCATGCTGAAACATATCCTTTTACAGGCTTACCCTGTATGGGCACACCATTCTTTTACCTGCCTACATATGTATAGGCATAATGACCCTCTTCATAAATTTCTGGCAAAGAAAGGTATTCTTACCATTCAATACAATAACCCTGATCAATGTCAAATCATAACTCCAAATTAATTATGTATTTTGTTTCTTTCTATAAACCTCTCTGACATCAACAATTACCTTTTTATCTTGTATCTTTTTTATGTCTTTATATCAGATGTGTATCTCGCTTTTAACCGATATGTGGAAGAAGCTCAAATTCTGTTGTTCACTTAAACCTTTTGGATACTATGCGGATTGTACAATGAAAGGATATGTAATGTTACACCCTCCTGTATGTAATACCGATGAATATTACACTTTGTACCCCTAACTAACGATTCCCTCAAAGACCTGGATACCCCAGACCTTTTTGGAATCGGGTGGTGGAATGTACTGAGTACCAAAGAATAATAATAATTTAATGAATCTGATATTAACTTAGTGTTTGTGTGGAAATAGTGCTTAATGCTATAAGTGTCATGAATATGTCCTGCCTTGTCATACACTGTGACATGCACAGTGAGTATCCATGGCAACGCCTGAAAGAGCCCCCGCATGTGTAACCCTGATAACAGAGTGCATGACCCTGATATGTCACTATGAGTGACGTAAGGGCCTAGCTAGAAATAGTATATAAACCGAGTCCCCAGCTCACTCAAGCGAAGCGCCTTCAAGACGACCAGACCCCGTCACGCTTCCCTTCGGAGTGACCTGCTGATGGTGCCGGCTGCATGCTGAGTTCCCGGACCAGACTTCATCTGATCCAGTGAGCGGCTAAGAAGACATCCCTTGGTGAGCCCCCTGGGACTTGGGGAGATAGAGGCTAAGTTAGGACTGTGTGAATCTAGCTTTGAATTTGGTTGTGAATAAACCTTGGCATTACAAAGACATATCTGCCTCTGTCTACTTAATGTGCTCCGGACACCAGGTCACTGATCACATAGATGGGTGACTAGGTGCTTGGAAAAGACCTGCTCTAGGGTCTGAAGTTTCCTGAGTTATCTTCTTCATCCAAGGGATTTATCCTCAGATACTCAGGGTACAACAGAGCCTTCAAGAGGAAATACGTCCCACCTGAACGGACATGATTTGTAGAGAATGAAGTTCCACCCAGACCAGGTGCTAATGAAATTAGAGTGCATTCCGGCCCCAGAGTGGTTTCTGAATTAGAAATGAAAGGGGTCCTTTGATGTAGTTTGAGGTAAAAAGTTCTCAAGTTGGAGGCAATTGTGGCCAACATGCAAGATGTTGTGATCCCACTTGAACGTGGAGAAGTATTTGAAATTTATAATCCATATTTCAAAAAAATAAAGGTATCTTGGAGAGCGGGGTCACTCAGAGGGCAACATACCAGCCAGTCACGCTCCTTTGGGCCTTTGTTTGCGAATGGCGTTTTTTTTCACACAGGAAGGGCGGGGGGAGCTGCCTACAATGAGCGCCTTGGGGCACTAATGTAGTCCTTGGGCCTTTTTGGAAAAAGCCTTCAATGTTGTGGTCCATTGAGACCTAGTATAATAGTAGTACTGGTTGTTGTGTAGATCTGGCCTTTCTAAAATGAGTTGCAAGAGGCCTGGGGTGCCCTGTAGACCTCCCTGTCTTTTCCCAGGACCCTGAGGGAGAACTGAGTAGTGGTGATTCCTCAGCCTGAATCCTGGACTTTGAGGCCCAGAGCAGACCAGGAGAGACCAAGGTGCTTCCACAATAAGTCCTGGCACTGAGCCTTGGTGCTAATATCTGTGCACTTGACCTGAGAGACACTGTCAAAGGGATAATGAAGGTGCTTTGACACACATTGTTCTTGTCCAGGCTCATTGGGGAAAGATGCAACAAGGCTTAGTTTGAAGTCATCATGTGGTAGTGCTCTAAGCCATTCAGGGTCAAAGTAGAACAGACCAAACAGAACCATTGTAGGTGGCACAAGACTGCATCAGCATCTGTGTCCAAGCCCCCAAAACAACATACCTGACCCAGAGTCAAAACTCCATTTGGAAACCGGTTTTCTGGTAGAGCTGGTGGCAAGATCCTTTCAAATGTATCACCGGGATCATTAGGGAGGCCAAATCTATGCAATGGTTGAGAACAGATAGGTAGAAATGTGTAGGACTTTAAAGTTGGTACCTTTTTGTTTTTCATTTTTTTATTCTGCATATCTATCTATCAGTTTTATTTTCAATGTGCTCCTGTGAAGCCACTCAGGACTTGGCAAGTTGATTAAATTAAAACAATCAATTGACAAGGAGAAAGAACCATGGAAAAATGTCTGTGAAGCTCAATCAAAATAATTAAGGAAATAAATCTGCTGGCTAATGATACATTTGTGTAAAATATGTGGTCACTGATGGTGTATAAGTCTGAAATGTGCATAAAAGTATAAGCATGCATAGTGCTTTGAGATTCGTTTTGGAGTGGAAGCATATGTCAATTCACTGGGAAATGTCATGCTTTCATGGGTGATAAAAAGAAGAAGTTGAAAATGCATGCAACAGTCAGTAGACGCTTACAGACTTCGGCCTCCTCAGGTGACTCGTGAGACTTTGTTGCCTCCTGTGAGTTCAGGAAATGTGAAATCAATACTTGCTGGCATCCCTTCTGGACTTGACGCATGGCCAGGTCACTGATCACATAGATGGGTGACTAGGTGCTTAGAAAAGACCTGCTCTAGGGTCTGAAGTTTCCTGAGTTATCTTCTTCATCCAAGGGATTTATCCTCAGATACTCAGGGTACAACAGAGCCTTCAAGAGGAAATACGTCCCACCTGAACAGACATGATTTGTAGAGAATGAAGTTCCACCCAGACCAGGTGCTAATGAAATTAGAGTGCATTCCGGCCCCAGAGTGGTTTCTGAATTAGAAATGAAAGGGGTCCTTTGATGTAGTTTGAGGTAAAAAGTTCTCAAGTTGGAGGCAATTGTGGCCAACATGCAAGATGTTGTGATCCCACTTGAACATGGAGAAGTATTTGAAATTTATAATCCATATTTCAAAAAAAATAAAGTATCTTGGAGAGCGAGGTCACTCAGAGGGCAACATACCAGCCAGTCACGCTCCTTTGGGCCTTTGTTTGTGAATGGCATTTTTTTCACACAGGAAGGGTGGGGGAAGCTGTCTACAATGAGCGCCATGGGGCACTAATGTAGTTCTTGGGCCTTCTTGGGAAAAGCCTTCAATGTTGTGGTCCATTGAGGCCTAGTATAATAGTAGTACTGGTTGTTGTGTAGATCTGGCCTTTCTAAAATGAGTTGCAAGAGGCCTGGGATGCCCTGTAGACCTCCCTGTCTTTTCCCAGGGCCCTGAGTGAGAACTGAGTAGTGGTGATTCCTCAGCCTGAATCCTGGACTTTGGGGCCCAAGGCAGACCAAAACAGACCGAAGGTGCTTCCACAATAAGTCCTGGCACTGAGACTTGGTGCTAAGCTCTGTGCACTTGACCTGAGGGACACTGTCAAAGGGATAATGAAGGTGCTTTGACACACTTTTTTCTTGTCCAGGCTCATTGGGGTAAGATGCAACAAGGCTTAGTTTGAAGTCATCATATGGTAGGGCTCTAAGCCATTCAGGGTCAAAGTAGAACAGACCAAACAGAACCATTGTAGGTCGCACAAGACCGCATCAGCATCTGTGTCCAAGCCCCAAGAACAACGTACGTGACACAGAGTCAAAACTCCATTTGGAAACCGGTTTTCTGGTAGAGCTGGTGGCAAGATCCTTTCAAATGTCTCACTGGGATCATTAGGGAGGCCAAGTCGATGCAATTGTTGAGACTAGATAGGTAGAAATGTGTAGGTCTTTCAAGTTGGCACTGTTTTTTTGTTTTTCATTTTTTTTTTTATTCTGCATATCTGTCTATCAGTTTATTTTCAATGTGCTCCTGTGAAGTCACTCAGGACTGGGCCAGTTGATATTTATTAAAACAATCAATTGACAAGGAGAAAGAACCAAGGAAAAAGGTCTGTGTAGGACAATAAAAATAATAAAGGAAATAAATCTGCTGGCTAATGATACACTTGTGTAAAATGTGTGGTCATTTATTGTGTATAAGACTGAAATGTGCATAAAAGTATAAGCATGCATAGTGCCTTGAGATTCGTTTTGGAGTGGAAGCATATGTCACTTCACTGGGAAATGTCATGCTTTCATGGGTGATAAGGAGAAGAAGGTGAAAATGCACGCAACAGTCAGTAGACACTTACAGTCTTCGGCCTCCTCAGGTGACTCATGAGAATTTGTTGCCTCCCTTGAGTTCAAGAAATGTGAAATCAATACTTGCTGGCATTTCTTCTGGACTTGACACATGGCCAGGTCACTGATCACATAGATGGGTGACTAGCTGCTTGGAAAAGACCTGCTCTAGAATCTGAAGTTTCCTGAGTTATCTTCTTCATCCAAGGGATTTATCCTCAGATACTCAGGGTACAACAGAGCCTTCAAGAGGAAATACGTCCCACCTGAACGGACATGATTTGTAGAGAATGAAGTTCCACCCAGACCAGGTGCTAATGAAATTAGAGTGCATTCCGGCCCCAGAGTGGTTTCTGAATTAGAAATGAAAGGGGTCCTTTGATGTAGTTTGAGGTAAAAAGTTCTCAAGTTGGAGGCAATTGTGGCCAACATGCAAGATGTTGTGATCCCACTTGAACATGGAGAAGTATTTGAAATTTATAATCCATATTTCAAAAAAATAAAAGGTATCTTAAAGAGCGGGGTCACTCAGAGGGCAACATACCAGCCAGTCTCGCTTTTTGGGGCCTTTATTTGCTAATGGCGTTTTTTTCACACAGGAAGGGGCGCGGGAAGCTGCCTACAATGAGTGCCGTGTGGCACTAATGTAGTTCTTGGGCCTTCTTGGGAAAAGCCTTCAATGTTGTGCTCCTTTGAGGCCTAGTATAATAGTAGTACTTGTTGTTGTGTAGATCTTGCCTTTCTAAAATGAGTTGCAAGAGGCCTGGGATGCCCTGTAGACCTCACTGTCTTTTCCCAGGGCCCTGAGGGAGAACTGAGTAGTGGTGATTCCTCAGCCTGAATCCTGGACTTTGGGGCCCTGAGCAGACCAGGAGAGACCTAACGTGCTTCCACAATAAGTCCTGGCACTGAGCCTTGGTGCTAAGATCTGTGCACTTGACCTGAGTCACACTGTCAAAGGGATAATGAAGGTGCTTTGACACACTTTGTTCTTGTCCAGGCTCATTGGGGAAAGATGCAACAAGGCTTAGTTTGAAGTCAACATGTGGTAGTGCTCTAAGCCATTCAGGGTCAAAGTAGAACAGACCAAACAGAACCATTGTAGGTGGCCAAGACCGCATCAGCATCTGTGTCCAAGCCACAAGAACAACATACGTCTCCCAGAGTCAAAACTCCATCTTGAAACCTGTTTTCTTGTAGAGCTGGTGGCAAGATCCATTCAAATGTATCACCGCGATCATTAGGGAGGCCCAATATATGCAATTGTTGAGTACAGATAGGTAGAAATGTGTAGGTCTTTGAAGTTGGCACTCTTTTCTTGTTTTACATTTTTTTATTCTGCCTATCTATCTATCAGTTTTATTTTGAATGGGCTCCTGTGAAGTCACTCAGGACTGTGCAAGTCGATTTTAATTAAAACAATCAATTGACATGAAGAAAGAACCAAGGAAAAACGTCTGTGAAGGACAATCAAAATAAATAAGGAAATAAATCTGCTGGCTAATGATACACTTGTGTAAAATATATGGTCACATATCGTGTATAAGACTTAAATGTGCATAAAATTAAAAGCATGCTTTGTGCCTCGAGATTAGTTTTGGAGTGGAAGCATATTTCACTTCACTGGGAAATGGCATGCTTTCATGGGTGATAAGGAGAAGAAGGTGAAAATGCATGCAACAGTCAGTTGAAGCTTACGGACTTCTGCTTCCTCAGGTGAGACATGAGAATTTGTTGCCTAACTTGAGTTCATGAGATGTGAAATCAAACCATGCTGGCATTCCTGCTCGCCTTGATTCATGGCCAGGTCAATGACCACAGATATGGGTGACTAGCAGCTTGGAAAAGATCTGTTCCAGGTTCAGAAGTTTCCTCAGTTCCTCAACAATTGCATAATTTGGCCTCCCTAATGATCGATTTGATACATTTGAATGGATCTTACCACCAGCTCTGCCAGAAAACAGGTTTCCAATTAGAGTTTTGACTCTGGGTCATGTATGTTGTTCTTGGGGCTTGGACACAGATGCTGATGTGGTCTTGTGCCACCCACAATGGTTCTGTTTTGTCTGTTCTACTTTGACCCTAAATGGCTTAGAGCACTACAACATGATGACTTCAAACTAAGCCTTGTTGCATCTTTCCCCAATGAGCCTGGACAAGAACAAAGTGTGAAAAAGCACCTTCATTACCCCTTTGACAGTGTCCCTCAGGTCAAGTGCACAGAGCTTACACCACAGCACAGTTCCAGGACTTCGTGTGGAAGCACCTTCGGTCTCTCCTTGTCTGCTCTGGGCCCCAAATCCAGGTTTCATGCTGAGGAATCACCACTACTCAGTTTTCCCTCAGGGACCTGGGAAAAGTCAGGGAGTACTAGAGGGCATCCCAGGCCTTTGAAACTCATTTTAGAAAGGCCAGATTTATACAACAACTAGCACTACTTTTATACTAGGACTCAATGGAGCACAACATTGAATGTTTTCTTAAGAAGGCCCAAACTTCATCAGTGCCCCAAGGCGCTCATGCGAGACTGCTTCCCCTGTGCTTCCTGTGTGGCAAAAACGCCATTCGCAAACAATGGCCCGAGAAAGGGTGACTGGCTTGTATGTTTCCCTTTGAGTGACCCCGCTCTCAAAGATGCCTTTTGTTTTTTTAATATGGATTGGGAATTTCAAATACTTCTCCATTTTCAAGTGGGATCACAACATCTTTCATGTTGGCCACATTGGCCTCCAACTTGAGACCTTTTTACCTCAAACTCCATCACAGGATTCTCTTCATATCTAATTCAGAAACCACTCTGTGGCCGGAAAGCACTCTAATTTCATTAGCACCTGGTCTTGGTGGAATTTTATTCTCCACGTATCATGTCCATTCAGGTGGGGCTTATTTCCTCTTGAAGGCTCTGTTGTACCTCAGTATATGAGGATAAATCCCTTGGATGAAGAAGAAAACTGAGGAAACTTCTGACCCTAGAGCAGATATTTTACAAGCAGCTAGTCACCCATCTATGTGGTCATTGACATGGCCATGCATCCAGGCCAGCAGGGATGACAGCATGTTTTGATTTCACATCTCATGAACTCAAGGGAGGCTACAAATTCTCATGTATCACCTTAGGTGGCCAAGGACCGTAAGCTTCAACTGACTGTTGCATGCATATTCACCTTCTTCTCCTTATCACCCATGAAAACATGACATTTCCCAGTGAAGTGAAATATGCTTCCACTCCAAAACTTATCTCGAGACACTATGCATGCTTATAATTTTATGCACATTTCAGTCTTATACACCATATGTGACCATATATTTTACACAAGTGTATCATTAGCCAGCAGATTTATTTCCTTATTTATTTTGATTGTCCTTCAGAGACGTTTTTCCTTGGCTCTTTCTCCTTGTCAATTGATTGTTTTAATTAAAATCGACTTCCACAGTTCAGAGTGATTTCACAGGAGCACATTGAAAATAAAACTGATAGATAGGTATGGAGAATATAAAAATGTAAAACAAAAAAACAGTGCCAACTTCAAAGACCTACACATTTCTACCTATCTGTCCTCAACAATTGCATAGATTTGGCCTCCCTAATGATCACGGTGATACATTAGAATGGATCTTGCCACCAGCTCTACCAGAAAACAGGTTTCCAAAAAAAGTTTTGACTCTGGGTCACGTATGTTGTTCTCGGGGCTTGGACACAGATGCTGATGCGGTCTTTGTGCCACCCACAATGGTTCGGTTTTGTCTGTTATACTTTGACCCTGAATGGCTTTGAACACGACAACATAATGACTTTAAACTAAGCCTTGTTGCATCTTTCCCCAATGAGCCTGGACAAGAACAAAGTGTTTCAAAGCGCCTACATTATCCCTTTGACTGTGTCCCTCAGGTCAAGTGCAAGAGCTTACACCAAAGCCCAGTTCCAGGACTTCTTATGGAAGCACCTTCGGTCTCTCCTCGTCTGCTCTGGGCCCCAAAGTCCATGTTTCATGCTGAGGAATTACCACTACTAAGTTCTCACTCAAGGCCCTCAAAAAAGACAGGGAGGTCTATAGGGCCGCCCAGGCCTCTTGCAACTCATTTTAGAAAGCCAGATTTACACAACAACCAGCTCTACTTTTATACTAGGCCTCATGAGCACAACATTGAAGGCTTTTTCCAAGAATGCCCATGAACTACATCAGTGCCCCAAGGTGCTCATGCTAGGCCGCTTTTCCCACCCTCCCTGTGTGCAAAAAACGCCATTTGCTAACAAAGGCCCAAAAAAGCATGTCTCGCTGGTATGTTGCCCTCTGAGTGACCCCGCACTCCAAGATGCAATTTTTTTTTGAAATATGAATTGGACATTTCAAATATATTTTCATTTTCAAGTGGGATCACAAAATCTTGCATGTTGGCCACATTGGCCTCCATCGCGAGACCTTTTTACCTCAAACTCCATCACAGGATTCTTTTCATGTCTAATTCAGAAACCACTCTGTGGCCGGAACGCACTATAATTTCCTTAGCATTTGGTCTTGGTGGAATTTCATTCTCCACAAAATCATGTCCATTCAGGTGGGGCTTATTTCCTCTTGAAGGCTCTGTTGTACCTCAGTATCTGAGGATAAATCCCTTGGATGAAGAAGAAAACTGAGGAAACATCTGACCCTAGAGCAGATTTTTACAAGCAGCTAGTCACCCATCTATGTGGTCATTGACCTGGCCATGCATCCAGGCCAGCAGGGATGCCTGCATGTTTTGATTTCACATCTCATGAACTCAGGGGAGGCTACAAATTCTCATGTGTCACCTTACATGGCCGAGGACCGTAAGCTACAACTGACTGTTGCATGCATTTTCACCTTCTTCTCCTTATCACCCATGAAAACATGACATTTCCCAGTGAATTGAAATATGCTTCCACTCCAAAACATATCTCGAGACACTATGCATGCTTATACTTTTTATGCCCATTTCAGTCATATACACCATATGTGACCATATATTTTACTCAAGTGTATTATTAGCCAGCAGATTTATTTCCTTATTTATTTTAATTGTCTTTCATAGACGTATTTCCTTGGTTCTTTCTCCTTCTCAATTGATTGTTTTAATTAAAAAAATTGACTTGCAAAATTCAGAGTGACTTC
>JAKELJ010000021.1:332336-398343 GCA_025594165.1 Tamias sibiricus | reverse complement strand
AGAGAAAGAACCAAGGAAAAAACGTCTGTAAAGGACAATGAAAATAGATGAGGAAATCAATCTGCTGGCTAATGATACACTTGTGTAAAATATGTGGTCACATATTGTTTATAAGAATGAAATGTGCATAAAAGTATAAGCATGCTTAGTGCCTCGAGATAAGTTTTGGAGTGGAAGCATATTTCATGTCACGGGGGAAATGTCATGATTTCATGTGTGATAAAGAGAAGAAGGTGAAAATGCAGGCAACAGTCAGTTGAAGCCCACAGTCTTCGACCTCCTCAGGTGTTGCATGAGTATTTGTTGCCTCCATTGAGTTCATGAGAGGTGAAATCAAAACTTGCTGGCATCCCTGCTGGCCTTGATGCAATGGACAGGCCAATAACCACATAGATGGGTGAGTAGTTGCTTGGGAAAGATCTGCTCCAGGCTCAGAATTTTCCTCAGTTGTCTCCTTCTTCCAAGGGATATATCCTCAGATAGTCAGGGTACAAACAGAGCCGTGAAGAGGAAATAAGCCCAACCTGAATGGACATGAGTTTGTGGAGAAGTAAGTGCCACCTAGACCAGGTTCTAATGATAGGAGAGTGCCTTCAGGACACAGAGTGGTTTCTGATGTAGACAGGAACGGGGTCCTGTGATGGAGTTTGATGGAAAATGATCTTAATTTAGAGGCCAATGTGGCCAACATGCAAGATGCTGTGATCCCACTTGAAAATGGAGAAATATTTGAAATTTCCAATGCAAATTTCAAACCCAAAAGGCATCTTGGAGAGCTGGGTCACTCAGAGGGCAACATAACAGCTAGTCAGGGCTTTTTTTGGGCCTCTGTGAGCTATGGCATTTTTTTTCACACAGAAAGGGTGGGGGAAGCGGCCTAGTGAGCGCCTTGGGGGCTCTGATGTAGTTCTAGTGCTGTGTTGGGAAAAGCCCTACAATATTGTGCTCCAATGCGGCCTAGTATAGGAGAAGTACTGGTTGTTGTGGAGGATCTGTCTTGTCTAAAATTAGTTGCAAGAGGCCTGGGCTACCCTCTAGAACTCCTTGTATTTTCCCAGGGCGTGAGGGAGAACCGAGTAGTGGTGATTCCCCTGCAGGAAACCTGTACTTTGGGACCCAGAGCAGAGCAGGAGAGACCAAATGTGCTTCCACATGAAGTCCTGGCACTGGGCCTTGGTGCTAAGCTCTGTGCCCTTGACCTGAGGGACACTGTCAAAGGATAATGAAGGTGCTTTGACACACTTATGCTCTGGTCTGAGTTCATTGGTGAAAGACGTAAACAAGGCTTACTTTGAATTCACCATGCTGTAGTGCTCTAAGCCATTCAGGGTCCAAGTAAAACAGACAAAACAGAACCATTGTAGGTGGTACAGGACTGCATCAGCATCTGTGTCCAAGCCCCAAGAACAACAGAGATGACCCAGAGTCAAAAACTGCATTAAGAAACCTGTTTTCTTGTGAAGATGGTGGCAAGATCCATTCAAATGTATCACCGCTATCAGTACGGAGGCCAAATCTATGAAATTATTGAGAAGAGTATAGGGAGAAAGGTGTAAAATCTTTGAAGGTGGCACTGTTTTTTTTTTTTTGTTTGTTTTTGTTTTTCATTTTTTTATTCTGCTTCTCTATCTATCAGTTTTATTTTCAATGTGCTCCTGTGAAGTCACTCAGGACTGTGCAAGTTGATTTTGATTAAAACCATCATTGGAGAAACAGAAACAAAACCAAGGAAAAACGTCTGTGAAGGACAATCAAAATAGATGTGGAAATCAATCTGCTGGCTAATGATACACTTGTGTAAAATATGTGGTCACATATTGTGTATAAGACTGAAATGTGCATAAAAGTATAAGCATTGCTTAGTGCCTCGAGATATAGTTTTTCGATGGAAGCATATTTCATGTCACGGGGAAATGTCATGCTTTCATGGTTGATAAGGAGAGGAAGGTGAAAATGCAGGAAACAGTCAGTTGAAGCCCACAGTCTTCGACCCTCCTCAGGTGACGCATGAGTATTTGTTGCCTCCATTCAGTTCATGAGAGGTGAAATCAAAACTTGCTGGCATCCCAGCTGGCCTTGATGCATGGCCAGGTCAATGACCACATAGATGGGTGAGTAGTTGCTTGGAAAAGATCTGCTCCAGGGTCAGAAGTTTTCCTCACTTTTCTCCTTCACCCAAGGGATTTATCCTCAGGTAGTCAAGATACAACAGAGCCCGTGAAGAGGAAATAAGTCCCACCTGAATGGACATGAGTTGTGGAGAAGGAAGTTCTACCTAGACCAGGTTCTAATGATAGGAGAGTGCCTTCAGGCCCCAGAGTGGTTTCTGAGGTACACAGGAAAGGGTCCTGTGATGGAGTTTTGATGGAAAATGATCTTAATTTAGAGGCCAATGTGGCCAACATGGAAGATGCTGTGATCTCAATTGAAAATGAAGAATATTCGAAATTTCCAGTGCAAATTTCAAACTCAAAATGCATCTTGGAGAGCTGGGTCACTCAGAGGGAAACATGCCAGGCAGTCTGGATTTTGGGCCTTAGTGCACGAATGGCATTTTTTTCACACAGGAAGGGCGGGGGAAGCGGCTTAGTGAGCGCCTTGGGGGCTTTGTGTAGTTCTAGTTCTGTGTTGGGAAAAGCCCTTCAATTTTGTGCTCCAATGCGGCCTAGTATAGGAGAAATGCTGGTTGTTGTGGAGGATCTGTCTTGTCTAAAATTAGTTGCAAGAGGCCTGGGCTACCCTCTAGACCTCCCTGTCTTTTCCCAGGGCCGTGAGGGAGAACTGAGTAGTGGTGATTCCCCAGCAGGAAACCTGTACTTGGGAACCAGAGCAGAGCAGGAGAGACCAAAGGTGCTTCCACAGGAAGTCCTGGCACTGGGCCTTGGTGCTCTGTATCCTTGACCTGAGGGACACTGTCAAAGGATAATGAAGGTGCTTTGACACACTTATCTTCTGGTCTGAGTTCATTGGTGAAAGACGTAACAAGGCTTACTTTGAAGTCACCATGCTTTAGTGCTCTAAGCCATTCAGGGTCCACGTAAAACAGACAAAACAGAACCATTGTAGGTGGCACAGGACTGCATCAGCATCTGTGTCCAAGCCCCAAGAACAACAGAGTTGACCCAGAGTCAAAACTCCAATAGGAAACCTGTTTTCTTGTGAAGATGGTGGCAAGATCCATTCAAATGTATCACCGCAATCAGTAGGGAGGCCAAATCTATGCAATTGTTGAGGACAGTATAAGGAGAAAGGTGTAGGTCTTTGAAGGTGGCACTCTTTATTTTTGTTTGTTTGTATTTCATTTTTTTTTATTCTGCATATCTATCTATCAGTTTTATTTTCAATGTGCTCCTGTGAAGTCACTCAGGACTATGCAAGTTGATTTTAATTAAAACCATCCATGGACAAAGAGAAAGAACCAAGGAAAAACATCTGTGAAGGACAATCAAAATAGATGAGGAAAATCAATCTGCTGGCTAATGATACACTTGTGTAAAATATGTGTTCACATATTGTGTATAAGAATGAAATGTGCATAAAAGTATAAGCTTGCTTAGTGCCTAGAGATAAGTTTTGGAGTGGAAGCATATTTCATGTCACAGGGAAATGTCATGCTTTCATGGGTGATAAGGAGAAGAAGGTGAAAATGCAGGCAACAGTCAGTTGAAGCCCACAGTCTTCGACCTCCTCAGGTATTGCATGAGTATTTGTTGCCTCCATTGAGTTCATGAGATGTGAAATCAAAACTTGCTGGAATCCGTGCTGGCCTTGATGCATGGCCAGGTCAAGGACCACATAAATGGTGAGTAGTTGCTTGGAAAAGATGTGCTCCAGGCTCAGAAATTTCCTCAGTTGTCTCCTTCACCGAAGGGATTTATCCTCAGACAGTCAGGGTACAACAGAGCCGTGAAGAGGAAATAAGCCCCACCTGAATGGACATGAGTTGTGGAGAAGGAAGTGCCACCTAGACCAGGGACTAATGATAGGAGAGTGCCTTCAGGCCCTAGAGTGGTTTCTGCAGTAGACAGGAAAGGGTCCTGAGATGGAGTTTGACAGAAAATGATCTTAATTTAGAGGCCAATGTGGCCAACATGCAAGATGCTGTGATCCCATTTGAAAATGGAGAAGTATTAGAAATTTTCAATCCAAATTTCAAACCCCAAAGGCATCTTGGAGAGCTGGGTCACTCAGAGGGCAACATTCCAGCCAGTCAGGCCTTTTTGGGCCTTTGTGCTGGAATGGCATTTTTTTTTCACACAGGAAGGGCGGGGAAAGCGGCCTAGCCTGAGCGCCTTAGGGGCACTCATGTAGTTCTAGTGCTGTCTTGGGAAAAAACCCTTCAATATTGTGCTCCAATGCGACCTAGTATAGGAGACGTGCTGGTTGTTGTGGAGGATCTGGCTTGTCTAAAATTAGTTGCAAGAGGCCTGGGATACCCTCTGGTCCTCCCTGTCTTTTCCCAGGGCCATGAGGGAGAACTGAGTAGTGGTGATTCCCCAGCACGAAACCTGTACTTTGGAGCCGAGAGCAGACCAGGAGAGACCAAAGGTTTTTCCACAGGAAGTCCTGGCACTGGGCCTTGGTGCTAAGCTCTGTGCCCTTGACCTGAGAGACACTGTCAAAGGATAATGAAGGTGCTTTGACACACTTATGTTCTAGTCTGGGTTCATTGGTGAAAGATGTAAAAAGGCTTAGTTTGAAGTCACCATGCTGTAGTGCTCTAAGCATTCAGAGTGCAAGTAAAACAGACAAAACAGAACCATTGTAGGTTGCACAGGACTGCATCAGCATCAGTGTTCAAGCCCCAAGAACAACAGAGATGACCCAGAGTCAAAACTCCAATAGGAAACCTGTTTTCTTATGAAGATGGTGGCAAGATCCATTCCAATGTATCAGCACTATCAATAGGGAGGCCAAATCTATGCAATTGTTGAGGACAGTATAGGGAGAAAAGTGTAGGTCTTTCAAGGTGGCACTCTTTTTTTTTTTTTTTGTTTGTTTGTATTTTTTTTTTTTTATTCTGCATATCTATCTATCAGATTTATTTACAATGTGCTCCTGTGAATTCACTCAGGACTGTGCAAGTTGATTTTAATGAAAAAACATCAATGGACAAAGAAAAAGAACCAAGGAAAAATGGCTGTAAAGGACAATCAAAATAGATGAGAAAATCAATCTGCTGGCTAATGATACACTTGTGTAAAGTATGTGGTCACATATTGTGTATCGGAATGAAATGTGCATAAAAGTATAAACATGCTTAGTGCCTCGAGAGAAGTTTTGAGTGTGGAAGCATATTTCATGTCACGGGGAAATGTCATGCTTTAATGGGTGATAAGGAGAAGAAGGTGAAAATGCAGGCAACAGTCAGTTGAAGCCCACAGTCTTCGACCTCCTCAGGTGACACATGAGTATTTGTTTGCCTCCATTGAGTTCATGAGATGTGAAATCAAAACTTGCTGGAATCCGTGCTGGCCTTGATGCATGGCCAGGTCAAGGACCACATAAATGGGTGAGTAGTTGCTTGGAAAAGATGTGCTCCAGGCTCAGAAATTTCCTCAGTTGTCTCCTTCACCGAAGGGATTTATCCTCAGACAGTCAGGGTACAACAGAGCCGTGAAGAGGAAATAAGCCCCACCTGAATGGAAATGAGTTGTGGAGAAGGAAGTTCCACCTCGACCAGGTTCTAATGATAGGAGAGTGCCTTCAGGCCCCAGAGTGGTTTCTGAAGTAGACAGGAAATGGTTCCTGTGATGGAGTTTGAAGGAAAATGATCTTAATTTAGATGTCTTTGTGGCCAACATGCATGATGCTGTGATCCCAATTTAAAATGGAGAAGTATTTGAAATTTCCAATGCAAATTTCAAACCCAAAAGGCATCTTGGAGAGCTGGGTCACTCAGAGGGCAACATACCAGCCAGTCAGGTCTTTTGGGGCCTTTGTGCGCAAATGACGTTTTTTTCACACAGGAAGGGCGGGGGAAGCGACCTAGCCTGAGCGCCTTGGGGGCACTGATGTAGTTCTAATTCTGTGTTGGGAAAAGCCCTTCAATTTTGTGCTCCAATGTGGCCTAGTATAGGAGAAATGCTGGTTGTTGTGGAGGATCTGGCTTGTCTAAAATTAGTTGCAAGAGGCCTGGGCTACCCTCTAGACCTCCCTGTCTTTTCCCAGGGCCGTGAGGGAGAACTGAGTAGTGGTGATTCCCCAGCATGAAACCTGTACTTGGGGCCCAGAGCAGAGCAGGAGAGACCAAAGGTTTTTCCACAGGAAGTCCTGGCACTGGACCTTGGTGCTAAGCTCTGTATCCTTGACCTGAGGGTCTCTGTCAAAGGGTAATAAAGGTTCTTTGACACACTTATGTTCTGGTCAGGGTTCATTGGTGAAAGATGTAACAAGGCTTACTTTGAAGTCACCATGCTGTAGTGCTCTAAGCCATTCAGGGTCCAAGTAAAACAGACAAAACAGAACCATTGTAGGTGGCACAGGACTGCATCAGCATCTGTGTCCAAGCCCCAAGAACAACAGAGATGACCCAGAGTCAAAACTCCATTAGGAAACCTGTTTTCTGGTAAAGATAGTGGCAAGATCCATTCAAATGTATCACCCCTATCAGTAGGGAGGCCAAATCTATGCAATTGTTGAGGACAGTATAGGGAGAAAGGGGTAGGTCTTTGAAGGTGGCACTCTTTTTTTTGTTTTGTTTTTCATTTTATTATTCTGCATATCTATCTATCAGTTTTATTTTCAATGTCCTCCTCTAAAGTCATACAGGACTGTGCAAGTTGATTTTAATTAAAATCATCCAGGGACAAAGAGAAAGAACCAAGGAAAAACGTCTGTGAAGGACAATGAAAATAGATAAGGAAATCAATCTGATGGCTAATGATACACTTGTGTAAAGTATGTGGTCACTTATGGTGTATAAGACTGAAATGTGCATAAAAGTATAAGCATGCATAGTGCCTTGAGATTAGTTTTGGAGTGGAAGCATATGTCACTTCACTGGGAAATGTCATGCTTTCATGGTTGATAAGTAGAGGAAGGTGAAAATGCAGGCAACAGTCAGTTGAAGCCCATAGTCTTCGACCTCCTCGGGTGACGCATGAGTATTGGTGCCTCTATTGAGTTCATGAGATGTGAAATCAAAACTTGACGGCATCCCTGCTGGCCTTGATGCATGGCCAGGTCAATGACCACATAGATGGGTGAGTAGTTGCTTGGAAAAGATCTGCTCCAGGGTCAGAAGTTTCCTCAGTTGTATCCTTCACCCAAAGGATTTATCCTCAGATAGTGAGGGTACAACAGAGCCGTGAAGAGGAAATAAGCCCCACCTGTATGGACATGAGTTGTGGAGAAGGAAGTTCCAACTAGACCAGCTTCTAATGATAGGAGAGTGCCTTCAGGCCCCAGAGTGGTTTCTGAAGTAGACAGGAAAGGGGTCCTGTGATGAAGTTTGACGGAAAATGATCTTAATTTAGAGGCCAATGTTGCCAACATGCAAGATGCTGTGATCCCACTTGAAAATGGAGAAGTATTTGAAATTTCTAATCCAAATTTCAAACCCAAAAGGCATCTTGGAGATCTGGGTCACTCAGAGGGTAACATACCAGCCAGTCAGGCCTTTTTGGGCTTTTGTGCGCGAATGGCAGTTTTTTCACACAGGAAGGGTGGCGGAAACAGCCTAGCCTGAGCGCCTTAAGGGCACTGATGTAGTTCTAGTGCTGTGCTTGGAAAAGCCCTTCAATATTGTGCTTTAATGCGGCCTAGTAAAGGAGAAATGCTGGTTGTTGTGGAGGATTTGGCTTGTCTAAAATTAGTTACAAGAGGCCTGGGCTACCCTCTAGACCTCCCTGTCTTTTCCCAGTGCCGTGAGAGAGAAACTGAGTAGTGGTGATTCCCCAGCATAAAACCTGTACTTTGGGGCCTAGAGCAGCCCAGGAGAGACCGAAGGTGCTTCCACAGGAAGTCCTGGCACTGGGCCTTGGTGCTAAGCTCTGTGCCCTTGGCCTGAGAGACACTGTCAAAGTTTAATGAAGGTGCTTTGACACACTTATGCTCTGGTCTGAGTTCATTGGTGAAAGATGCAACAAGGCTTACTTTGAAGTCACCATGCTGTAGTGCTCTAAGCCATTCAGGGTCCAAGTAAAACAGACAAAACAGAACCATTGTAGGTGGCACAGGACTGCATCAGCATCAGTGTCCAAGCCCCAAGAACAACAGCGATGACCCAGAGTCAAAACTGCATTAAGAAACCTGTTTTCTTGGGAAGATGGTGGAAAGATCCATTCAAATGTATCACTGCTATAGTACGGAGGCCAAATCTATGCAATTGTTGAGGACAGTATAGGGAGAAAGGTGTAGGTCTTTGAAGGTGGCACTCTTTTTTTTTGTTTTGTTTTTCATTTTATTATTCTGCATATCTATCTATCAGTTTTATTTTCAATGTGCTCCTCTAAAGTCATACAGGACTGTGCAAGTTGATTTTAATTAAAATCATCCAGGGACAAAGAGAAAGAACCAAGCAAGAACGTCTGTGAAGGACAATGAAAATACATGAGGAAATCAATCTGCTGGCTAATGATACACTTGTGTAAAGTATGTGGTCACATATTGTGTAGAAGACTGAAATGTTTATAAAAGTATAAGAATGCTTAGTGCCTTGAGATAAGATTTGGAATGGAAGCATATTTCATGTCTCGGGGAAATTGTTGATCCAAGACGAAAAGAAAAGACCACCAACTCCAATTTTAGATTAAAGCAAGCTTATATTGTATACATATAAAGAGAGCTGGCCAGGGCTGCCCCTCCCAAATACTGGGCTTGGGGTCAGCCCCGCTCTCCGGGAAGACAAGGTTTTTATAGTTCAAAGAGTTACAGAAAATCTTGGGAACTTACAGCTAACAAGGTCAGACAGGTGTAATTCAAAGCAAGTAGCAATCTAATATCTACATGGCATTGCATTCCAAGAAAAAATGGGGAGTAATAGTTAAACCCCACATCAAAAGTTTATGAGGCACCGTTAGTTTGAGAGAGAGAGAGTTGTTATCTGGTCAAGGACAGCCAGGCCTGAGCGAGCTAAAGGCCTGGGAATGAATGCCAGACAATAAGCTCAAGCCAAATAAGAATCCTAGCATTTCATAGAAAACTGAAGTGGGCTTTTCATAACTTTTTGACAGGATGGCTCCCAGTCTTAAGATGGAATTAGGCTGGTTTATCATTCCCCCCCCCCTTTTTTTTTTTTTTTACTTTTCAAATCTTTGAAAGGGAGTAATCATATAGGCTAATTTTATCG
This sequence comes from Tamias sibiricus, assembly GCA_025594165.1. Classification (NCBI taxonomy): domain Eukaryota; kingdom Metazoa; phylum Chordata; class Mammalia; order Rodentia; family Sciuridae; genus Tamias; species Tamias sibiricus. Next base: position 389,051 of record JAKELJ010000021.1, on the reverse strand, counting down.
ATGGTACATAATAGAATTAAATTGCAGCCCAATAAACTGGATCATATAGTTAATAACACATGGGACAATAACTAGTAAGAGAAGGATACAAATTATAGGACCTAAGAGAGAAGTTAACCATGGAAACCAATCTCCCAAGCCTAACCAAGAATTACTCATTTTAATTTTGTTAATATCCTGTCTTATCTCATCTACCTGTTGTTGGATAACGTTAGAATAATCTGTAACATTAAAACAGCACACGCCTGGGAATTGTTGGCAACCCAAGTGATGTTTCAATAAAAGAAAATCAATAACCGCTCTATTTTGTAACATTGAGGTTCGAAGTTATTTCATCTCTTGATTAATTTCTGCCAAAACCTGTGCAGAAAGCTTAGCTGTTTTGCTAAAACTACAGGCTAATTTTGTGATTTCTCTTTGTATTCCTACAACTAGACCCGGAAGTGGCAAAAGAAAGGCTGCTGCAATTGCAGTGTCTAGTGGGTCTAGGAGGATTAAATTGTCATCGCAGTTGGAGGGCAGACTTTGGGCCATTCGGTGGGGAGCTGTCAGAGATGGCAGTAAAGGAAAGATCCGTCCAATAGAACAGATCCCAGAAAAGTTTGTAGGCAAAGCCTGGAAAGTTGCTTTATTACAGAGAAAAAAAAAAACCCATCCTGTTGGCAGTCGTTTGCCATTGGTTAGGGAGATATTTTGCTCAATAGAACAATTGGGGGGGGGGATCGGGGAAGGATGCAATCTATGCATAAGCAATGCTTTTGAATAACCAGTGAAGCTGGCAAAGCTGGCTCTGCATGGTATACTGGCCAGTCTTGCTGCGTTGCTCTATCACCAATGACTTTAACATAGTCAGTATATTTTACAGATAGACCCATAAGATTGTTAGCTAGCAATTAATGGATGGAGTTTCCTTCTTATACACAGAAGGAACTTTTGTCCATAGTGTCAACAGCCAATTGTAACCAAAAATTTTGAGTAGTTACAGAATTTAGGGGACTCACAGAAACATCCACCTTTAAATTAGCTTTTGAATAAACAGTATCTATTGGGGCCCCCTTTTTTAGCTTAGTACAGGAATACTGTCCTGAATCTTGAGGGTGTGCAGAGTATTTATAGATTCCAAAATTTATATTATCCCCTCGAGATTGGTCTGTAAGATTTCTCCATGGTCCCTCCCTGAATATCTGACTAAAAATTTCTTGGTTATCTTTTATACCATTTAATAGGGCCAATTACTGGATCTTGACAAGTGTAAGTACAATTTAATATTAGTGGAGATCCTGCAATAGCAGGTCCTTCTTGGGCTACAGATGGGGTACAAGGTTTGTTGAGGCCAGCATAGCTAAAACCCAAGGATACATGTATACTCCAACAGGCAAAAATTATTAGCATAATGCTTATAATAACAGGGAAAGCAATAAGAATCTAGTGACAAAATATTAAACCTTAGTAATTTTAACTTTAAAAGGCCCACGCTCAGTCACTTTCCACCTCTGGCTGCTGGATTCTCTTCCAGTGGGTTCTTCCTCCGTGGTTTCTGTAGGTGCCCTTCTTTAGCTGTGAGTGATGGATCCAGGCAGGAATACCAGCAACTTTGACGGCAGTAGGAGTGCGGAGAATCACGATGTAAGGGCCCTTCCACCTGGGCTCAAGGCTGTTAGTTCTCAAACGTCGTATCAGCACAGCATCGCCTGGTTGGAATGAATGATCGGGCAGTCTGTGTCCAACAGGCTGAGCAGCCTGGACCTGGGGAAAGATCTTATCTATGATTAGTTGTAGCCCTTTGAGTGTTTCTGAGATTGGAATGTCTCCCACCAGATCTTGGTGTACTCTGGGAACCAAAGGCGGTGGCCACCCATAAATTATTTCATAAGGGGTAAATTTTTCCCGGTAAGGAGTGCAACGGGCCCTTAAGAGAGCAAAAGGCAGGAGATCAACCCAGTTACCACCAGTCTCAAGTATTAATTTAGTCAAAGTTTCCTTTAATGTTACATTCATCCTTTCTACCTTCCCTGAACTTTGAGGATGGTACATACAATGTAATTTCCAATTTATATTCAGGGCTCTTGAAATTAATTGAGATAATTTGGCCGTGAAGGCCGGGCCATTGTCAGACCCCAAAGTTAGAGGAAGGCCAAATCTAGGAACAATCTCAGTTATTAGTTTTTTTAACTACTATTTGTGCTGTTTCTGTTCGAGTAGGAAAGGCTTCTACCCAGCCTGAGACAGTTTCAACAAAGACTAACAAGTATTTATATCCATATAGTCCTGGTTTAATTTCAGTAAAGTCCAATTCCCAAAATTCACCAGGTACAGTACCTTGACTTCTGTTTCCCTGTGGAAGATGGTTCTTTTTAGCATTTACCTGTGCACATGTCATGCAGCAATTTGAAATGTTCTGGAGTATCCCTCGGTGTCCCGGCAACCAAACGTGGGGTGAAATTAGTTCTGAAGTCTTCTTGGGGGATAAATGCATCACCTGATGAAGATCAGTTAACCACTTTCTTCCTAAAAGCTTAGGCATGCAAATTTTCCCATCTGGGAGAGTCCACCAGCCGTGACAGTTTTGTTGGGCTCCCATAGAGGAGTATAAGTTTATCTCTTCAATAGTGTATGAAGGAGTTTCTTCCTCAATTTTAACTGGGAGTTTGGGGCAATTTGAGAGTTCAAGAATAGTTTGACATTTTGACTCCCCAAGGGCTATTTCCCTGGCTGTTTGATTGGCCAAGTTATTACCTTGGGTCTGGGGGCTATTGTCTTTACAGTGTCCAGGCCAGTGGATAATAGCCAGTTTATCTGGCAACCAGATAGCCTCCAGTAATTGAAGGATTTCTTGTTTATTTTTGATAGTCTTTCCATCTGAAGTTAAAAATCCCCTTTGTTTGTATATCTGTCCATGCACATGTACTGTAGCAAAAGCATAATGGCTGTCCGTGTAAATGTTTACCCGTTTTCCTTCTGCCCATCTCAATGCCTGTGTTACTGCAATGATTTCTGCTTTTTGGGCTGATGAGCCTCTGGGCAAAGCCTGTGCCCAGATAATTTCTTTTTGGCCCATTACAACTGCTGCTCCCGCATACCTTATTCCATCCTGGACATAACTGCTACCATCGGTGTAAAGGTCTGCGTCTCTGTTGGTGAGAGGAATGTCAGTCAGGTCTGGTCGGGTACCCTGGATGACATCCAGCATCTCTGAGCAGTCATGAATTGGCTCCTCTGGGTTATCATCAGGCAGCAGGGTTGCAGGATTGATTGTCAGGGATTTACTGAAGGTCAATCTGTCCTTGTCTAGAAGGAGAGCTTGGTACTGAGTGAGACGGGCATTTGACATCCATCGACTGGTGGCATCCCTCAATAGGGTTTCCACTGTGTGAGGGGCAGTCACAGTGAGAGTCTGCCCCAGAGAAAGTTTGTCTGCTTCCTTTACCAGTATTGCAGTAGCCGCTATGGCTCGTAAACAAGGGGGCCATCCTGATGCTACAGGATCCAGCCTTTTTGAAATGTAGGCAATTGGTCTTTTCCATGGCCCTAAATTTTGGGTAAGAACTCCTTTAGCAATACCCTTTTTCTCATGAACATAAAGATGAAAGGGCTTAGATATATCAGGGAGGGTTAAGGCAGGGGCCTGAACCAGAGCCTCCTTTAAATTTTTGAAGGCCAATTCATTTTCCTCAGTCCAAATTAAAGGTGACTTGCCTCTTGCAGTTGCAGTATATAACGGCTTGGCAATTTCAGCAAATCCAGGTATCCAAAGGCGGCAGTATCCAACTGCCCCTAGAAATTCCCTAACCTGCTTTTTAGTGGTTGGGGTTGGGATCTTCATTATGGCTTCTATGCGGGATTGGGATAACAGTCTTTTCCCTTCCCTCAGCTCATATCCCAAATAAGTAACCCGAGAGGAACAGATTTTTGCCTTTTTCTTGGAGACTCGGTACCCCAATTGAGCCAGGGTTCCTAGCAAACCCCGAGTGGCCCTTAAACAGTTCTCTTTGTCTTTTGCTGCTAACAGAAGATCATCCACATATTGGAGCAAGGTTACCTCAGGGTACTTACTGCGAAACAGTCTCAGATCTTGATTGAGAGTTTCATCAAAGATAGTGGGGGAATTTTTAAATCCCTGAGGTAGTCGAGTCCAGGTCAGTTGTCCCGATATCCCCATCTCCAAATCCGTCCATTCGAAAGCGAAGATAGGCTAACTCAGTTTTGACAAAGGGATGGAGAAAAATGCGTCTTTCAAATCCAATACAGTATAAACTGTATGTTCTGGTGGCAACAAACTGAGCAAAGTGTAGGGGTTAGGGACAGTTGGGTGTATAGTTTCTACCCGTTTGTTCACTTCCCTTAAGTCCTGAACTGGTCTGTAATCTTGAGTCCCAGGCTTTTGGACAGGCAACAAAGGGGTGTTCCAAGCTGATTGACATCTAATTAGTATCCCCACTTCTAGGAGACGCCTGATGTGGGTTTTAATTCCTTCTTTGGCTTCAAAACTGATGGGGTATTGTTTAACCCGGATGGGCATAGCCCCAGATGTTAGTTGTATTACAACTGGTGGCACATGCTCAGCTAGCCCTGGAGGGTTATCCTCAGCCCAAACTGTAGGAATTTCTTGAATTAATAATTTCTCCCATTTTCCTTCTGAAGTTTGGATAGGATTTTGAAAAAGCAGATATTCCTCACTTAATGGGCAGGTTATAGTTAGGGCCTTTGCAGGATTTCCCAATTCTAATGTAGGCATATCTCCAGAAAATGAGATAGTTGCCGGAAGTTTGCTTAAAAGGTCCCGTCCCAGCAACGGGAAAGGGCATTCAGGGATAACAATGAAGGAGTGAGTTACAGTTCCTCGTCCTATGTTAACAGTCCGGTCTGTAGTCCATTTATACTTTTTAATTTCTCCTGTTGCCCCTTGCACTTCCATGGTTTCATTAGTGAGGGGTCCTATGGGCTTCTGTAACACTGAATGTGAAGCTCCTGTATCCACTAGGAAATTTACAGGTTGGCCCCCAATTGAGAAAGTTACCATGGGCTCTCGGGAGCCTAGTTTGAAAGAGCCATGGCCCCCCTATTCTTCTAAAGTTAAAACTGGTTTTGGCTGAGGAGCTCTGGCCTGTGATCGGGGCAAGCTTTTCGGATTACGTTGGGGGCATTCATTTTTCCAATGTCCAATTTCTTTGCAATAAGCACACTGGTTTTGTAGCAGAGAAGACCGCTTTTTGTCTCTGTTGTATGTGGTCTGCCTTTGTCTAGGATTCGAGGTTTCATAAGCCTGTAATGCGGCCACTGTGGCCCTGTTTACTTTCCTTATCAGTAGATCATCTCGGCTATCTCTATTTTCAAACACCTTTTGGGCTATTTCCAATAATTCTGACCTGGTTTTTCCTGCAAAACCATCTATCTTTTGAATCTTTTTACGGATGTCTGGGGCTGAGACTGAGTCACAAAAGCCAGATTAATCGCCTTGAGGCTTGTCGGGTCCTCAGGGTCTATAGGAGTATATAGACGGTACGCCTCCAGGAGGCGCTCGAGAAACGCTGAAGGCGACTCATCTGGCCCTTGTTTCACATCTGCTACATTAGAAAGATTTGTGGGTTTTCGAGCTGCCCTCTTAAGGCCCTCTAACAGAGTCTGGTGGTACTCACCGAGTGCTCTCCTACCTTCAGTTGTCCCATAGTCCCAGCTTGGTCTTCTCCTAGGTAAAGCTCGTTCAATCACTTCTGTTTTTTCCTCACTTTTAAGAGCACTTATCCCAGGCAGCGCTTTAGCCGCTTCTGCCAAGATTCGCTCCCTTTCCTCCGGGGTGAAGAGAGTATGGAGAATCTGTTGACAGTCATCCCAGGTTGGGAGGTGATTAAAGAAAACGGAATCAACCAGAGAAATCAAGAAACTAGGATCCATGCTAAAAGGGGGATTCTGGTTTTTCCAGTTATAAAGGTCTGTTGTGGAAAATGGAACATACACGTAGCGACCTTCTGGAATCTGGCGGAGAGGAAGAACAGGGGCCGGAGTCGGTTCCACTTCAGGGATATTAATAGAAATGGAGCCGGCAGGTCGACCAGGGGAAGCAATTGAGTCAGGCCTTCCATAAGGGTGGCCCTGTCGGGTATGGGGAGGAGAAAGAACAGGGGCTGGCTCCTTTGGGAAGACTAGAGTTGGAGGAGAGGATGAGTGGGGCAATTGAGGAAGTGGTTGAGGGGAGGGAGAGGGAGATGGTGGAGTAGTTAGTGGAGCAGCTCCGACTGCACAGGCGGCAAGAGGATAAAGAGGAGCCGAAGCATCTGGGGGAAGGAGGGAATCCTCCGGAGAGTCCTGTAGGACAGGGCTCTTAGTGGATTTATGGTTTGTTTTTGAGGGACCCTGGGGAGTTCTCCCAGCCATAACCAGGGCTTGCCCTACCTGTCCGTTCCGGACCATCCAAACCTTCATCCAGGCGGGGGAATTAGTTGTTGCTTCCGCCCAGGGTAGAATATATCCTATTTGATCTGGGTGGCCAGGATTACCAAGAGTGATGTTAGATATAGCCCATGCCACTTGGGGATCAAAGGTGCCCTCAGGGGGCCAGCCGACTCCGAAGGTGGGCCATTCTACCTCACAGAATGTTCGGAGACGTTTCTTGGTGATGGGATAATCATAATCCTGCTTAACAAAATGGGGATAAAGTTTGTCAAAATTCCTTAAAACACAGTTCAAAGGAGTATCAAAAGGCTTACTTGTCTTATTACCCATGTTGTTCAATTTTTTTTTTACATTTACAACAGAGAAGACACAATGAGAAAGCAGAAAACAAAAACAACAAAACAAAACAAAACAAAAAAACAGAACACAGGGCAATACACAAAAGAACAAGAACCAGGCGCCAAACCAACCAGGGAGCAGTGCAACGTCTTGCTAATGCTCCGGACAGGAGTGCGTATGTGCCTCGTCAGGCACCTCTCTGTCCCCAGTAGGAATTCCCAACCAGAACCAGAAAGCAGTACGACCTTTCGCTACTGCCCTGGACAGAAGTGTACGTGCCTCGCCAGGCACCTTGCTGTCCCCAGAAGAGATCTCAAAACCAGATACCAGATGTTACTAGGGCGCCACTTACCTGTGGAGGTTTTTTTTTTTTTTTTCTCTCCACTGGATGCTTGCTAATTTTTGATGCGGCAGTTCACTCCAGTAGTCCGAAAAACTGAAGGCACACCCTGGGGCCTTGGAATGTCTCAAGGTGCGCACCCCCTAGGGTAGCACTCCGCCCCGGAGTCCCAGAGCGAAGGTCCGGCTTCAGAATTTGTAGTGGTCTGAATCTCGCTTGGGCCTCCAAAAATGTTGATCCAAGACGCAAAGAAAAGACCACCAACTCCAATTTTAGATTAAAGCAAGCTTATATTGTATACATATAAAGAGAGCTGGCCAGGGCTGCCCCTCCCAAACACTGGGCTTGGGGTCAGCCCCGCTCTCCGGGAAGACAAGGTTTTTATAGTTCAAAGAGTTACAGAAAATCTTGGGAACTTACAGCTAACAAGGTCAGACAGGTGTAATTCAAAGCAAGTAGCAAACTAATATCTACATGGCATTGCATTCCAAGAAAAAAAGGGGAGTAATAGTTAAACCCCACATCAAAAGTTTATGAGGCACCGTTAGTTTGAGAGAGAGAGAGTTGTTATCTGGTCAAGGACAGCCAGGCCTGAGCGAGCTCAGGCCTGGGAATGAATGCCAGACAATAAGCTCAAGCCAAATAAGAATCCTAGCATTTCATAGAAAACTGAAGTGGGCTTTTCATAACTTTTTGACAGGATGGCTCCCAGTCTTAAGATGGAATTAGGCTGGTTTATCACAGGTGCTAATGAAATTAGAGTGCATTCCCGCCCCAGAGTGGTTTCTGAATTAGAAATGAAAGGGGTCCTTTGATGTAGTTTGAGGTAAAAAGTTCTCAAGCTAAAGGCAATTGTAGCAAACATGCAAGATGTTGTGATCCCATGAAGAAGTATTTGACATTTACAATCCATATTTCAAAAAAATAAAGGTATCATGGAGAGCGGGGTCACTCAGAGGGCAACACACCAGACAGTCATGCTTTTTGGGGCCTTTGTTTGGGAATGGCGTTTTTTTCACACAGGAAGGGCAGGGGAAGTGGCCTACAATGAGCGCCGTGGGGCACTAATGTAGTTCTTGGGCCTTCTTGGGAAAAGCCTTCAATGTTGTGCTCCATTGAGGACCAGTATAAAAGTAGTACTGGTTGTTGTGTAGATCTGGCCTTTCTAAAATGAGTTGCAAGAGGCCTGGGATGCCCTGTAGACCTCCCTGTCTTTTCCCAGGGCCCTGAGGGAGAACTGAGTAGTGGTGATTCCTCAGCCTGAATCCTGGACTTTGGGGCCCAAAGCAGACCAGGAGAGACCGAAGGTGCTTCCACAAGAAGTCCTGGCACTGAGCATTGGTGCTAAGCTCTGTGCACTTGACCTGAGGGACACTGTCAAAGGGATAATGAAGGTGCTTTGACACACTTTGCTCTTGTCCAAGCTCATTGGGGAAAGAAGCAACAAGGCTTAGTTTGAAGTCATCATGTGGTAGTGCTCTAAGCCATTCAGGGTCAGTGTAGAACAGACCAAACAGAACCATTGTAGGTGGCACAAGACCGCATCAGCATGTGTGTCCAAGCCCCAAGAACAACATACGTGACCCAGAGTCAAAACTCCATTTGGAAACCGGTTTTCTTGTAGAGCTGGTGGCAAGATCCTTTCCAATGTCTCACCGGGATCATTAGGGAGGCCAAATCGATGCAATTGTTGAGACTAGATAGGTAGAAATGTGTAGGTCTTTAAAGTTGGCACTTTTTTTTGGTATTTCATTTTTTTATTCTGCATATCTATCTATCAGTTTTATTTTCAATGTGCTCCTGTGAAGTCACTCAGGACTGGGCCAGTTGATTTTAATTAAAACAATCAATTGGCAAGGAGAAAGAAGCAAGGAAAAATCTCTGTGAAGGACAATCAAAATACTTAAGGAAATAAATCTGCTGGCTAATGATACACTTGTGTAAAATATGTGGTCACTTATGGTGTATAAGACTGAAATGTGCATAAAAGTATAAGCATGCATAGTGCCTTGAGATTAGTTTTGGAGTGGAAGCATATGTCACTTCACTGGGAAATGTCATGCTTTCATGGGTGATAAGGAGAAGAAGGTGAAAATGCACGCAACAGTCAGTAGACGCTTTCAGTCTTCGGCCTTCTCAGGTGATTCGTGAGAATTTGTTGCCTCCCATGAGTTCATGAAATGTGAAATTAATATTTGCTGGCATTGGGGTGGGATTGTGGTTCAGCGGTAGAGCACTCGCCTCGCACGTGTGCGACCCGGGTTCGATCCTCAGCACCATGTATAAATAAGCGCATTGTGCACAACTAAAGCAAATAAATAAATATTGTTAAAAAAATATTTGCTGGCATCCCTTCTGGACTTGATGCATGGCCAGATCACTGATCACATAGATGGGTGACTAGCTGCTGGGAAAAGACCTGCTCTAGGGTCAGAAGTTTCCTGAGGTGTCCTCTTCATCCAAGGGATTTCTCCTCAGATACTCAGGGTACAACAGAGCCTTCAAGAGGAAATAAGCCCCACCCGAATGGACATGATTTGTAGAGAATGAAGTTGCACAAAGACCAGGTGCTAATGAAATTAGAGTGCATTCCGGCCCCAGAGTGGTTTCTGAATTAGAAATGAAAGGGGTCCTTTGATGTAGTTTGAGGTAAAAAGTTCTCAAGCTGGAGGCAATTGTGGCCAGGAGAAGAATTTGAAAAAGTGCATGCAACAGTCAGTAGACGCTTACAGTCTTCGGCCTCCTCAGGTGACTCGTGAGAATTTGTTGCCTCCCTTGAGTTCAGGAAATGTGAAATCAATACTTGCTGGCATCCCTTCTGGACTTGACGCATGGCCAGGTCACTGATCACATAGATGGGTGACTAGCTGCTTGGAAAAGACCTGCTCTAGGGTCTGAAGTTTCCTGAGTTATCTTCTTCATCCAAAGGATTTATCCTCAGATACTCAGGGTACAACAGAGCCTTCAAGAGGAAATACGTCCCACCTGAACGGACATGATTTGTAGAGAATGAAGTTCCACCCAGACCAGGTGCTAATGAAATTAGAGTGCATTCCGGCCCCAGAGTGGTTTCTGAATTAGAAATGAAAGGGGTCCTTTGATGTAGTTTGAGGTAAAAAGTTCTCAAGTTGGAGGCAATTGTGGCCAACATGCAAGATGTTGTGATCCCACTTGAACATGGAGAAGTATTTGAAATTTATAATCCATATTTCAAAAAAATAAAGGTATCTTGGAGAGCGGGGTTCACTCAGAGGGCAACATACCAGCCAGTCACGCTTTTTGGGCCTTTGTTGCGAATGGCGTTTTTTTCACACAGAAAGGGCGGGGGAAGCTGCCTACAATGAGCGCCATGGGGCACTAATGTAGTTCTTGGGCCTTCTTGGGAAAAGCCTTCAATGTTGTTGCTCCATTGAGGCCTAGTATAATAGTAGTACTGGTTGTTGTGTCGATCTGGCCTTTCTAAAATGAGTTGCAAGAGGCCTGGAATGCCCTGTAGACCTCCCTGTCTTTTCCCAGGGCCCTGAGGGAGAACTGAGTAGTGGTGATTCCTCAGCCTGAATCCTGGACTTTGGGGCCCAGAGCAGACCAGGAGAGACCGAAGGTGCTTCCACAATAAGTCCTGGCACTGAGCCTTGGTGCTAAGCTCTGTGCACTTGACCTGAGGGACACTGTCAAAGGGATAATGAAGGTGCTTTGACACACTTTGTTCTTGTCCAGGCTCATTGGGGAAAGATGCAACAAGTCTTAGTTTGAAGTCATCATGTGGTAGTGCTCTAAGCCATTCAGGGTCAAAGTAGAACAGACCAAACAGAACCATTGTAGGTGGCACAAGACCGCATCGCATCTGTGTCCAAGCCCCAAGAACAACATACCTGACCCAGAGTCAAAACTCCATTTGGAAACCGGTTTTCTGGTAGAGCTGGTGGCAAGATCCTTTCAAATGTATCACCGGGATCATTAGGGAGGCCAAATCTATGCAATTGTTGAGAACAGATAGGTAGAAATGTGTAGGTCTTTAAAGTTGGTACTGTTTTTTTGTTTCTCATTTTTTTATACTGCATATCTATCTATCAGTTTTATTTTCAATGTGCTCCTGTGAAGTCACTCAGGACTGGGCAAGTTGATTTTAATTAAAACAATCAATTGACAAGGAGAAAGAACCAAGGAAAAATGTCTGTGAAGCTCAATCAAAATAATTAAGGAAATAAATCTGCTGGCTAATGATACATTTGTGTAAAATATGTGGTCACTGATGGTGTATAAGACTGAAATGTGCATAAAAGTATAAGCATGCACAGTGCCTTGAGATTAGTTTTGGAGTGGAAGCATATGTCACTTCACTGGGAAATGTCATGCTTTCATGGGTGATAAGGAGAAGAAGTTGAAAATGCATGCAACAGTCAGTAGACGCTTACAGTCTTCGGCCTCCTCAGGTGACTCGTGAGAATTTGTTGCCTCCCTTGAGTTCAGGAAATGTGAAATCAATACTTGCTGGCATCCCTTCTGGACTTGACGCATGGCCAGGTCACTGATCACATAGATGGGTGACTAGCTCACGCAACAGTCAGTAGACGCTTTCAGTCTTCGGCCTCCTCAGGTGACTCGTGAGAATTTGTTGCCTCCCTTGAGTTCAGGAAATGTGAAATCAATACTTGCTGGCATCCCTTCTGGACTTGACGCATGGCCAGGTCACTGATCACATAGATGGGTGACTAGCTGCTTGGAAAAGACCTGCTCTAGGGTCTGAACTTTCCTGAGTTATCTTCTTCATCCAAAGGATTTCTCCTCAGATACTCAGGGTACAACAGAGCCTTCAAGAGAAAATACGTCCCACCTGAACGGACATGATTTGCAGAGAATGAAGTTCCACCCAGACCAGGTGCTAATGAAATTAGAGTGCATTCCGGCCCCAGAGTGGTTTCTGAATTAGAAATGAAAGGGGTCCTTTGATGTAGTTTGAGGTAAAAAGTTCTCAAGTTGGAGGCAATTGTGGCCAACATGCAAGATGTTGTGATCCCACTTGAACATGGAGAAGTATTTGAAATTTATAATCCATATTTCAAAAAAATAAAGGTATCTTGGAGAGCGGGGTCACTCAGAGGGCAACATACCAGCCAGTCACGCTTTTTGGGCCTTTGTTTGCAAATGGCATTTTTTTCACACAGGAAGGGCGGGGGGTAGCTGCCTACAATGAGCGCCGTGGGGCACTAATGTAGTTCTTGGGCCTTCTTGGGAAAAGCCTTCAATGTTGTGCTCCATTGAGGCCTAGTATAATAGTAGTACTGGTTGTTGTGTCGATCTGGCCTTTCTAAAATGAGTTGCAAGAGGCCTGGAATGCCCTGTAGACCTCCCTGTCTTTTTCCCAGGGCCCTGAGGGAGAAATGAGTAATGGTGATTCCTGAGCCTGAATCCTGGACTTTGGGGCCCAGAGCAGACCAGGAGAGACCGAAGGTGCTTCCACAATAAGTCCTGGCACTGAGCCTTGGTGCTAAGCTCTGTGCACTTGACCTGAGGGACACTGTCAAAGGGATAATGAAGGTGCTTTGACACACTTTGTTCTTGTCCAGGCTCATTGGGGAAAGATGCAACAAGTCTTAGTTTGAAGTCATCATGTGGTAGTGCTCTAAGCCATTCAGGGTCAAAGTAGAACAGACCAAACAGAACCATTGTAGGTGGCACAAGACCGCATCAGGCATCTGTGTCCAAGCCCCAAGAACAACATACCTGACCCAGAGTCAAAACTCCATTTGGAAACCGGTTTTCTGGTAGAGCTGGTGGCAAGATCCTTTCAAATGTATCACCGGAATCATTAGGGAGGCCAAATCTATGCAATTGTTGTGAACAGATAGGTAGAAATGTGTAGGTCTTTAAAGTTGGTACTGTTTTTTTTTTTTCATTTTTTTATACTGCATATCTATTTATCAGTTTTATTTTCAATGTGCTCCTGTGAAGTCACTCAGGACTGGGCAAGTTGATTTTAATTAAAACAATCAATTGACAAGGAGAAAGAACCAAGGAAAAATGTCTGTGAAGCTCAATCAAAATAATTAAGGAAATAAATCTGCTGGCTAATGATACATTTGTGTAAAATATGTGGTCACTGATGGTGTATAAGACTGAAATGTGCATAAAAGTATAAGCATGCACAGTGCCTTGAGATTAGTTTTGGAGTGGAAGCATATGTCACTTCACTGGGAAATGTCATGCTTTCATGGGTGATAAGGAGAAGAAGTTGAAAATGCATGCAACAGTCAGTAGACGCTTACAGTCTTCAGCCTCCTCAGGTGACTCGTGAGAATTTGTTGCCTCCCTTGAGTTCAGGAAATGTGAAATCAATACTTGAAGGCATGCCAGACTTGACGCATGGCCAGGTCACTGATCACATAGATGGGTGACTAGCTGCTTGGAAAAGACCTGCTCTAGGGTCTGAACTTTCCTGAGTTATCTTCTTCATCCAAGGGATTTATCCTCAGATACTCAGGGTACAACAGAGCCTCAAGAGGATATATGTCCCACCTGAGTGGACATGATTTGTAGAGAATGAAGTTCCACCCAGACCAGGTGCTAATGAAATTAGAGTGCATTCCGGCCCCAGAGTGGTTTCTGAATTAGAAATGAAAGGGGTCCTTTGATGTAGTTTGAGGTAAAAAGTTCTCAAGTTGGAGGCAATTGTGGCCAACACGCAAATGTTGTGATCCCACTTGAACATGGAGAAGTATTTGAAATTTATAAACCGTATTTCAAAAAAATAAAGGTATCTTGGAGAGCGGCGTCACTCAGAGGCCAACATACCAGCCAGTCCAGCTTTTTTGGGGCCTTTGTTTGCGAATGGCGTTTTTTTCACACAGGAAGTTCGGGGGGGAAGCTGCCTACAATGAGCGCCATGGGGAACTAATGTAGTTCTTGGGCCTTCTTGGGAAAAGCCTCCAATGTTGTGCTCCATTGAGGCCTAGTATAATAGTAGTACTGGTTGTTGTGTAGATCTGGCCTTTCTAAAATGAGTTGCAAGAGGCCTGGGATGCCCTGTAGACCTCAATGTCTTTTCCCAGGGCCCTGAGGGAGAACTGAGTAGTGGTGATTCCTGAGCCTTAATCCTGGACTTTGGGACCCAGAGCAGGCCTGGAGAGACCGAAGGTGCTTCCACAATGACTCCTGGCACTGAGCCTTGGTGCTCAGCTTTGTGCACTTGACCTGAGGGACACTGTCAAAGGGATAATGAAGGTGCTTTGACACACTTTGTTCTTGTCCAGGCTCATTGGGGAAAGATGCAACAAGTCTTAGTTTGAAGTCATCATGTGGTAGTGCTCTAAGCCATTCAGTGTCAAAGTAGAACAGACCAAACAGAACCATTGTAGGTGGCCAAGACCGCTTCAGCTTCTGTGTCCAAGCCACAAGAACAACATACGTCACCCAGAGTCAAAACTCCATCTTGAAACCTGTTTTCTGGTAGAGCTGTTGGCAAGATCCATTCAAATGTATCACCGCGATTATTAGGGAGGCCCAATATATGCAATTGTTGAGTACAGATAGGTAGAAATGTGTAGGTCTTTGAAGTTGGCACTCTTTTCTTGTTTTACATTTTTTTATTCTGCCTATCTATCTATCAGTTTTATTTTCAATGTGCTCCTGTGAAGTCACTCAGGACTGGGCAAGTCGATTTTAATTAAAACAATCAATTGACAAGAAGAAAGAACCAAGGAAAAACGTCTGTGAAGGACAATCAAAATAAATAAGGAAATAAATCTGCTGGCTAATGATACACTTGTGTAAAATATATGGTCACATTTGGTGTATAAGACTAAAATGTGCATAAAATTATAAGCATGCTTTGTGCCTCGAGATAAGTTTTGGAGTGGAAGCATATTTCACTTCACTGGAAATGTCATGCTTTCATGGGTGATAAGGAGAAGAAGGTGAAAATGCATGCAACAGTCAGTTGAAGCTTACAGACTTCGGCTTCCTCAGGTGAGATATGAGAATTTGTTGCCTAACTTGAGTTCATGAGATGTGAAATCAAACTATGCTGGCATTCCTGCTTGCCTTGGTGCATGGCTAGGTCAATGACCACAGATATGGGTGACTAGCAGCTTGTAAAAGATCTGTTCTAGGGTCAGTAGTTTCCTCAGTTCCTCAACAATCGCATAATTTGGCCTCCCTAATGATCAATTTGATACATTTGAATGGATCTTACCACCAGCTCTGCCAGAAAACAGGTTTCCAATTAGAGTTTTGACTCTGGGTCACGTATGTTGTTCTTGGGGCTTGGACACAGATGCTGATGTGGTCTTGTGCCACCCACAATGGTTCTGTTTTGTCTCTTCTACTTTGACCCTAAATGGCTTAGAGCACTACAACATGATGACTTCAAACTAAGCCTTGTTGCATCTTTCCCCAATGAGCCTGGACAAGAACAAAGTGTGAAAAAGCACCTTCATTACCCCTTTGACAGTGTCCCTCAGGTCAAGTGCACAGAGCTTACACCACAGCACAGTTCCAGGACTTCGTGTGGAAGCACCTTCGGTCTCTCCTTGTCTGCTCTGGGCCCCAAATCCAGGTTTCATGCTGAGGAATCACCACTACTCAGTTTTCCCTCAGGGCCCTGGGAAAAGTCAGGGAGTACTAGAGGGCATCCCAGGCCTTTGAAACTCATTTTAGAAAGGCCAGATTTATACAACAACTAGCACTACTTTTATACTAGGCCGCAATGGAGCACAACATTGAATGTTTTCTTAAGAAGGCCCAAACTACATCAGTGCCCCAAGGCGCTCATGCGAGACTGCTTCCCCTGAGCTTCCTGTGTGACAAAAACGCATTCGCAAACAATGGCTTGATAAAGGGTGACTGGCTTGTTTGTTTCCTTTTGAGTGACTCCGCTCTCAAAGATGCCTTTTGTTTTTTTAATATGGAGTGGGAATTCAATTACTTCTCCATTTTCAAGTGGGATCACAACATCTTGCATGTTGGCCACATTGGACTCCAACTTGAGACCTTTTTACCTCAAACTCCATCACAGGATTCTCTTCATGTCTAATTCAGAAACCACTCTGCGCCCGGAAAGCACTCTAATTTCATTAGCACCTGGTCTTGGTGGAATTTCATTCTCCACGGATCATGTCCATTCAGGTGGGGCTTATTTCCTCTTGAAGGCTCTGTTGTACCTCAGTATATGAGGATAAATCCCTTGGATGAAGAAGAAAACTGAGGAAACTTCTGACCCTAGAGCAGATATTTTACAAGCAGCTAGTCACCCATCTATGTGGTCATTGACCTGGCCATGCATCCAGACCAGCAGGGATGACAGCATGTTTTGATTTCACATCTCATGAACTCAAGGGAGGCTACAAATTCTCATGTGTCACCTTAGGTGGCCGAGGACCATAAGCTTCAACTTACTGTTGCATGCATTTTCACCTTCTTCTCCTTATCACCCATGAAAACATGACATTTCCCAGTGAAGTGAAATATGCTTCCACTCCAAAACTAATCTCAAGGCACTGTGCATGCTTATACTTTTATGCACATTTCAGTCTTATACACCATCAGTGACCACATATTTTACACAAGTGTATCATTAGCCAGCAGATTTATTTCCTTATTTATTTTGATTGTCCTTCAGAGACGTTTTTCCTTGGCTCTTTCTCCTTGTCAATTGATTGTTTTAATTAAAATCGACTTCCACAGTTCAGAGTGACTTCACAGGAGCACATTGAAAATAAAACTGATAGATAGGTATGGAGAATATAAAAATGTAAAACAAAAAAAACAGTGCCAACTTCAAAGACCTACACATTTCTACCTATCTGTCCTCAACAATTGCATAGATTTGGCCTCCCTAATGATCGCGGTGATACATTAGAATGGATCTTGCCACCAGCTCTACCAGAAAACAGGTTTCCAAAAAAAGTTTTGACTCTGGGTCACGTATGTTGTTCTCGGGGCTTGGACACAGATGCTGATGCGGTCTTGTGCCACCCACAATGGTTCAGTTTTGTCTGTTATATTTTGACCCTGAATGGCTTTGAACACGAAAACATAATGACTTCAAAATAAGCCTTGTTGCATCTTTCCCCAATGAGCCTGGACAAGAACAAAGTGTGTCAAAGTGCCTACATTATCCCTTTGACTGTGTACCTCAGGTCAAGTGCACAGAGCTTACACCAAAACCCAGTTCCAGGACTTCTTATGGAAGCACCTTCGGTCTCTCCTCGTCTGCTCTGGGCCCCAAAGTCCAGGTTTCATGCATAGGAATCACCACTACTAAGTTATCACTCAAGGCCCTCAAAAAAGACAGGGAGGTCTATAGGGCCGCCCAGGCCTCTTGCAACTCATTTTAGAAACGCCAGATTTACACAACAATCAGTTCTAATTTTATACTAGGCCTCATGAGCACAACATTGAAGGCTTTTTCCAAGAAGGCCCAAGAACTACATCAGTGCCCCAAGGCGCTCATGCTAGGCCGCTTGCCCCACCCTCCCTGTGTGCAAAAAAATGCCATTCGCTAACAAAGGCCCAAAAAAGCATGTCTCGCTGGTATGTTGCCCTCTGAGTGACCCAACACTCCAAGATGTAATTTTTTTTTTGAAATATGAATTGGACATTTCAAATATTCTCCATTTTCAAGTGGGATCACAAAATCTTGCATGTTGGCCACATTGGCCTCCAACGCGAGACCTTTTTACCTCAAACTCCATCACAGGATTCTTTTCGTGTCTAATTCAGAAACCACTCTGTGGCCGGAATGCACTCTAATTTCCTTAGCATCTGGTCTTGGTGGAATTTCATTCTCCACAAATCATGTCCATTCAGGTGGGGCTTATTTCCTCTTGAAGGCTCTGTTGTACCTCAGTATCTGAGGATAAATCCCTTGGATGAAGAAGAAAACTGAGGAAACATCTGACCCTAGAGCAGATTTTTACAAGCAGCTAGTCACCCATCTATGTGGTCATTGACCTGGCCATGCATCCAGGCCAGCAGGGATGCCTGCATGTTTTGATTTCACATCTCATGAAATCAGGGGAGGCTACAAATTCTCATGTGTCACATTACATGGCCGAGGACCGTAAGCTACAATTGACTGTTGCATGCATTTTCAACTTCTTCTCGTTATCACCCATGAAAACATGACATTTCCCAGTGAATTGAAATATTCTTCCACTCCAAAACATATCTCAAGACACTATGCATGCTTATACTTTTATGCCCATTTCAGTCATATACACCATATGTGACCATATATTTTACTCAAGTGTATTATTAGCCAGCAGATTTATTTCCTTATTTATTTTAATTGTCTTTCATAGACGTATTTCCTTGGTTCTTTCTCCTTCTCAATTGATTGTTTTAATTAAAATCGACTTGCAAAATTCAGAGTGACTTCACAGGAGCACATTGAAAATAAAAATGATAGATGGTTATGCAGAATATAAAAGTGTAAAACAAAAAAAAGTGCCAACTTCAAAGACCTACACATTTCTACCTATCTGTCCTCAACATTTGCATAGATTTGGCCTCCCTAATGATCGCGGTGATACATTTGAATGCATCTTGCCACCAGCTCTTCCAGAAAACAGGTTTCCAAAAAAAGTTTTGACTCTGGGTGACGTATGTTGTTCTTGGGGCTTGGACACAGATGTTGATGCGGTCTTGTGCCACCTACAATGGTTCTGTTTTGTCTGTTCTACTTTGTCCCTGAATGGCTTAGAGCACTACAGCAGGATGACTTCAAACTAAGCCTTGTTGCATTTTTTATCCAATGAGCCTGGACTAAACAAAGTGTGTCAAAGCACCTTCATTATCCCTTTGACAGTGTCCCTCAGGTCAAGTGCACAGAGTTTAGCACCAAAGCCCAGTGCCAGGACTTCTTGTGGAAGCACCTTCGGTCTCTTCTCGTCTGCTCTGGGCCCCAAAGTCCAGCTTTCATGCTGAGGAATCACCACTACTCAGTTTTCCCTCAGGGACCTGGGAAAAGACAAGGAGGTCTATAGGGCAGCCCAGGCCTCTTGCAACTCATTTTAGAAAGGCCAGATTTACACAACAACCAGAACTACTTTTATACTAGGCCTCAATGGAGCACAACATTGAAGGATTTTCCCAAAGGCCCAAGAACTACATCAGTGCCCCAAGGCGTTCATTCTAGGCTGCTTCTCCCGCCCTTCCTGTTTGAAAGAAACGCCATTCACAAACAAAGGCCCAAAAAAGCGTGACTGACTGGTATGTTGCCCTCTGAGTGACCCCGCTCTCCAAGATGCCTTTTTTTTTTTTTTTTTTTGAAACATGGATTGGAAATTACAAATACTTCTCCATTTTCAACTGGGATCACAACATCTTGCATGTTCGCCACATTGGCCACCAACGTGAGACCTTTTTACCTCAAACTCCATCACATCATTGCTTTCATGTCTAATTCAGAAACCACTATGGGGCCGGAATGCACTCTAATTTCATTAGCACCTGGTCTTGGTGGAACTTCATTCTCCACAAATCATGTACATTCAGGTGTGGCTTATTTCCTCTTGAAGGCTCAGTTGTACCTCAGTATCTGAGGATAAATCCCTTGAATGAAGAAGACAACTGAGGAAACTTCTGACCATACAGAAGATCTTTTCCAAGTAGCTAGTCACCCATCTATGTTGTCATTGACCTAGCCATGCATCAAAGCCAGCAGGGATGCCAGCATGTTTTGATTTCACATCTCATGAACTCAAGGGAGGCAACAAATTCTCATGTATCACCTGAGGAGGCCGAATACCCTATCCTTCAACTGACTGTTGCATGCATTTTCACCTTCTTCTCCTTATCACCCATGAAAGCATGACATTTCCCAGTGAAATGAAATATGCTTCCACTCCAAAACTTATCTCGAGGCACTATGCATGCTTACACTTTTATGCACATTTCAGTCTTATACACCATATGTGACCACATATTTTACACAAGCCAGCAGATTTATTTCCTTATTTATTTTCATTGTCCTTCACAGAAGTTTTTCCTTTGGTCTCTCCTCATCCACTTTGGGCCACAAAGTCCAGGTTTCATGCTGAGGAATCACCACTACTCAGTTTTCTCTCAGTGCCCTGGGAAAAGAGAGGGAGGTCTATAGGGCAACCCAGGCCTCTTGCAACTCATTTTAGAAAGGCCAGACTTACACAACAACCAGCACTACTTTTATACTAGGCCTCAATGGAGCACAACTTTGAAGGCTTTTCCCAAGAAGGCACAGGAACTACATCAGTGCCCCAAGGCGCTCATGCTATGCCCTTTCCCCCACCATTCCTCTGTGACAAAAACGCCACTTGCAAACAAGAGCCAAAAAAAGCGTGACTAGCTGGTATGTTGCCCTCTGAGTGACCCCGCTCTCCAAGATGCCTTTTTTTTTTTTTTTTTTTGAAATATTAATTGGAAATTTCAAATACTTTTCCATTTTCAAGTGTGATCACAACATCTTGCATGTTGGCCACATTGGCCTTCCAACGCGAGACCGTTTTACCTCAAACTCCATCACAGGATTCCTTTCATGTCTAATTCAGAAACCACTCTGGTGCCGGAATGCACTCTAATTTCAGTAGCACCTGGTCTGGGTGGAACTTCATTCTCCACAAATCATGTCCATTCAGGTGGGGTTATTTCCTCTTGAAGGCTCTGTTTTACCTCAGTATCTGAGGATAAATCCCTTGGATGAATAAGACAACTGAGGAACCTTCTGACCCTAGAGCACATCTTTCCAAGCAGCTAGTCATCCATCTATGTGGTCATTGACCTGGCCATGCATCAAACCAGCTGGGATCCCAGCATGTTTAGATTTCACATCTCATGAACTCAAGGGATGCAACAAATAATCATGGGTCACCTGAGGAGGATGAAGACCATGAGCTTCAACTGACTGTTTCATGCATTTTAACCTCCTTCTCCTTATCACCCATGAAAGCATGACATTTCCCATTGAAGTGAAATATGCTTCCACTGCAAAATTTTTTTTCGAGGCACTATGCATGCTTATACTTTTATGCACCTTTCAGTCTTATACACCATATGTGACCACATTTTTTTACACAAGTGTATCATTAGAAAGCAGATTTATTTCCTTATTTATTTTGATTGTCCTTCACAGACGTTTTTCCTTGGTTCTTTCTCCATGTCAATTGATTGTTTTAATTAAAATCGACTTGCACAGTCCTGAGTGACTTCACAGGAGCACATTCAAAATAAAACTGATAGATAGATAGGCATAATAAGAAAATGTAAAACAAGAAAAGAGTGCCAACTTCAAAGACCTACACATTTCTACCTATCTGTCCTCAACAATTGCATAGATTTGGCCTCTCTTGATCGCGGTGATACATTTGAATGGATCTTGCCACCAGCTCTATCAGAAAACAGGTTTCAAGATGGAGTTTTGACTCTGGGTCACGTATGTTGTTCTTGTGGCTTGGACACAGATGCTTATGCGGTCTTGTGCCACCTACAATGGTTCTGTATGTCTGTTCTACCTTGTCCCTGAATGGCTTAGAGCACTACAGCATGATGACTTCAAACTAAGCCTTGTTGCATCTTTTATCCAATGAGCCTGGACAAAAACAAAGTGTGTCAAAGCACCTTCATTATCCCTTTGACAGTGTCCCTCAGGTCAAGTGCACAGAGCTTAGCACCAAAGCCCAGTGCCAGGACTTCTTGTAAATGCACCTTCGGTCTCTCCTCGTCTGCTCTGGGACCCAAAGTCCAGCTTTCATGCTGAGGAATCACTACTACTCAGTTTTCCCTCAGGGCCCTGGGAAAAGACAGGGAGGTCTATAGGGCAGCCCAGTCCTCTTGCAACTCATTTTAGAAAGGCCAGATTTACACAACAACCAGCACTACTTTTATACTAGGCCTCAATGGAGCACAACATTGAAAGCTTTTCCCAAGAAGGCCCAAGAACTACATCAGTGCCCCAAGGCGCTCATGCTAGGCCGCTTCCCCCGCCCTTCCTGTGTGAAAAAAATGCCATTCGCAAACAAAGGCCCAAAAAAGCGTGACTGACTGGTATGTTGCCCTCTGAGTGACCCCACTCTCCAAGATGCCTTTTTTTTTTTTTTGAAATATGGATTGGAAATTTCAAATACTTCTCCATTTTCACGTGGGATCACAACATCTTGCATGTTGGCCACATTGGCCTCCAACTTGAGACCTTTTTACCTCAAACTCCATCACAGCATTCCTTTCATGTCTAATTCAGAAACCACTATGGGGCTGGAACGCACTCTAATTTCATTAGCACCTGGTCTTGGTGGAACTTCATTCTCCACAAATCATGTACATTTAGGTGGGGCTTATTTCCTCTTGACGGCTCAGTTGTACCTCAGTATCTGAGGATAAATCCCTTTAATGAAGAACACAACTGAGGAAACTTCTAACCTTAGAGCAGATCTTTTCCAAGGAGCTAGTCACCCATCTATTTGGTCATTGACCTAGCCATGCATCAAGGCCAGCAGGGATGCCAGCATGTTTTGATTTCACATCTCATGAACTCAAGGGAGTCTACAAATTCTCATGTGTCACCTGAGGAGGCCGAATACCGTAAGCTTCAACTGACTGTTGCATGCATTTTCACCTTCTTCTCCTGAAAGCATGACATTTCCCAGTTAAATGAAATATGCTTCCACTCCAAAACTTATCTCGAGGCACTATGCATGCTTATACTTTTATGCACATTTCAGTCTTATACATCATATGTGACCACATATTTTACACAATTGTATCATTAGAAAGCAGATTTATTTTCCTTATTTATTTTGATTGAGCTTCACAGATGTTTTTCCTTGGTTATTTCTCCATGTCAATTGATTGATTTAACTAAAATCAACTTGCACAGTCCTGAGTGACTTCACAGGAGCACATTGAAAATAAAACTGATAGATAGATATGCAGAATAAAAAAATGAAAAACAAAAAAACGGTGCCAACTTCAAAGACCTACACATTTCTACCTATACTGTTCTCAACAATTGCATAGATTTGGCCTCCCTAATGATAGCGGTGATACATTTGAATGGATCTTGCCACCAGCTCTACCAGAAAACAGGTTTCCAAATGGAGTTTGACTCTGGGTCATGTCTGTTGTTCTTGGGGCTTGGACACAGATGCTGATGCAGTCCTGTGCCACCTACAATGGTTCTCTTTGGTTGTTGTACTTTGACTCTGAATGGCTTAGAGCACTACAGCATGGTGACTTCAAAGTAAGCCTTTTTGCTTCTTTCACCAATGAACCTGGACCCGAACAAAAGTGTGTCAAAGCACCTTCATTATCCCTTTGACAGTGTCCCTCTTGTCAAGTGCACAGCGCGTAGCACCAAGGCCAAGTGCCAGGACTTCCTGTGGATGCACCTTAGGTCTCTCCTGGTCTGCTCTGTGCCCCTAAGTCCAGGTTTCATGCTGAGGAATCACCACTACTCAGTTCTCCCTCAGGTCCCTGGGAAAAGACATGGAGGTCTAGAGGGCAGCCCAGGCCTCTTGCAACTCATTTCAGAAAGGCCAGATCCTCCACAACAAACAGCACTACTTCCATACTAGGCGACAATGGAGCGCAATATTGAAGGGCTTTTCCCAAGTCGGCAGGAGAGCTACATCAGTGCCCCCAATGCGCTCATGCTAGGCTGCTTCCTCCACCCTTCCTGTGTGAAAACAACGCCATTCACGGAGAAAGGCCCAAAAAGGTGTGACTGGCTGGTATGTTGCCCTCTGAGTGACCCAGCTCTCCAAGATGACTTTTGCATTTGAAATTTGGATTGGATATTTCAAATACTTCTCCATTTTCAAGTAGGATCACAGCAACTTGCATGTTGGCAACATTGGCCTCCAACTTGAGAACTTTTCACCTCAAACTCCATCTCAGGACCCCTTTCATGTCTACTTCAGAAACCACTATGGGGCCTGAAGGCACTCTCCTTTCATTAGAACCTACTCTTGGTGGAACTTCATTCTCCACAACTCATGTCCATTCAGGTGGGGCTTATTTCCTCTTCATGGCTCTGTTGTACCCTGAGTATCTGAGGACAAATCCCTTGGGTGAAGAAGACAAATGAGGAAACTTCTGACCCTAGAGCAGATCTTTTCCAAGCAACTACTCACCCATCTATGTGGTCATTGACCTGGCCATGCATCAAGGCCAGCAGGGATGCCAGCATGTTTTGATTTCACATCTCATGAACTCAAGGGTGGCAACAAATTCTCATGTGTCACCTGAGTAGGCCAAAGACCATAAGCTTCAACTGAGTGTTGCATGCATTTTCACCTTCTTCTCATTATCACCCATGAAAGCCTGACATTTCCCAGTGAAGTGAAATATCTTCCACTCCAACATTTATCTCGAGGCACTATGCATGCTTATACTTTTATGCATATTTCAGTTTTATACACCATATGTGACCATATATTTTACACAAGTGTATCATTAGCCAGCAGATTTATTTCCTTATTTATTTTGATTGTCTTTCTTAGAAGTTTTTCCTTGGTTCTTTCTCCTCGTCAATTGATTGTTTTAATTAAAATCAACTTGCACAGTCCTGAGTGACTTCACAGGAGCACATTGAAAATAAAACTGATAGATAAGCAGAGTTAAAAAATGAAAAACAAAAATCCGGTGCCAACTTCAAAGACCTACACATTTCTACCTATACTGTCCTCAACAATTGCATAGATTTGGCCTCCCTAATGATAGCGGTGATACATTTGAATGGATCTTGCCACCAGCTTTACCAGAAAACAGGTTTCTAAATGGAGTTTTGACTCTGGGTCATGTCTGTTTTTCCTGGAAATTGGACACAGATGCTGATGCAGTCCTGTGCCACCTATAACGGTTCTGTTTGGTCTATTCTACTTTGACTCTGAATGGCTTAGAGGACTACAGCATGGTGATTTCAAAGTAAGCCTTGTTGCATTTGTCACCAATAAACCTGGACCGGAAATAAAGTGTGTCAAAGCACCTTCATTATCCCTTTGACAGTGTCCCTCAGGTCAAGTGCACAGAGCGTAGCACCAAGGCCTAGTGCCAGGACTTCCTGTGGAAGCACCTTCATTCTCTCCTGGTCTGCTCTGGGCCCCAAAGTCCAGGTTTCTTGCTGAGGAATCACCAGTACTCAGTTCTCCCCTTCACCATCACCATTGTTTTTTATTTTTACCAGGTTTTTATTTCAGAATCTTCAGCTTCATCTAAGGGTGGCTTATACCTTATACGATTGTTAGGGAATCGTGGCGCTGTTTAGTGTTTGGGAAAGATGACATCACTGTCTTCTAATTCTGTGCCATTCTGTATGTTGCAATGACATCCCGCCAAATGTGCAGAGCTTTTTTCAACATCAGACTCAGAAGAATCATTCTGTTTTAAGATTTTCTCACTTTTTTCAAAAACACGTTTTTCAAGTGGATTTAGGCTATTATCTAATGTCTGATGTTTTGAAGTACCAACAGCGTCCTGAGTTTTCTGACAACCAGCATCTTTGGTTTCTGCTGGAAGGCATGTGGGCTGCTCATCAGAACTTTCACCATCAGACACAGTATTTTCTCTGATATCTTTAACCACTGTACACTTTGCCTCCAACAGTTTAGAGAAACCACACTGGAATAAGTTCAGCTGCCCTGAAGAACCTGCAGCTCTGCTTGCATCAGATGCTTTGTTGTTAGCAGTCTTTATTCTTGAGGCTCTCATGGACTCGTCATCACTAAAGTCACTGCAGAGATCACAGGTGTTCACAGCCAGTGGCTCTGCAGGTACGTCTTGTCCTCTGGGTTCTTGACAGACAGGCTCCCCGGGCATTTCTGGTTTGTGTGCTGCAGGTCCCTCTCTCAACCATGTTGTGGCAGTCATGATTCCTGCTTCCACTTGGCCTTCTCTCTCCAGGATGTCCCTCGTAAAGGCAAGATCCTTGGGATCTTAGTTTATAGAGGTTAAAGGTCCCAAAAAGTTCTCCTCGATGCTCTTTTGATCCTTGAACTGCTTCAAAATATTGCTTAGCATTTTCACTTCCAACTACCACACAGTGAAGTTGCTGTTTGTATATCTGTCATAAAATGCATGATCTCCTCCACGGTTCCCAAGGATATCAGCCTAAGCACCTTAACATCTCTGCACTGTCCAATCCTGTATGCTCTGTCAATGGCTTGAAGATCATTGGCTGGATTCCAAGTTGGATCAAATAATATAACAACATTGGCACCAACAAAATTGAGGCGAGTCCACCAGCCATCGTAGAGACAAGGCAAATGTTAATGCCTTGTGTACTGTTGAACTCCTTCACGATCCTGAGCCTTTTCTCTGATTTTGTGCTTCCATCAAGTCACCGGTAATCCAGCCCAGATGAAGAGAAAAACTTTATCTCTGTTTTTTCAGAAATGATTTAAAAGCTGCTGAAGAACCTTCATTTTCCCACTGTATTTAGGGCCAGAAAGAGTTTCAAAGGATGATTCTTTGCTTTTCTGCACAAAATCCAGAAATTTGGAAAATACCTGATCACATATCCTTTTGATAAGTGTTTCCTGATGTTTGGAGATACTGGCAGCTTGCAGCAGTGTGACATAATTAGCCACCTTCTGAAGGACTGTGAGGTAACTGAGATACAAGGTTTGTACTGTTTCACCACAGGAATTGGTCTTATAACTACAATTTCTCCTTTTCCGGCCACTGCTGCAGGTACAAGGCTTAGAAGATTAAAGTATCAGAGTGACATCTTCTGTTTCTAACACTGTTTGATAGACAGCTTTCTGGAAATCCATCAGAGAGCAATAAACCATCCGGTCTTCCTTCTTAGGCAACTGATCCTTGATAAGAGTCTTGGTTCGCCTAAAAAACCAGCCCGACATCTTTGTCGCCAGCCTTTGCATGGCCTTTTGACCAGTAGCTAGTTCTCTTTTTGTTGCTGTGTGTCTCTGACCATGTTCTACTGGGTCAGAAAATTGCTTCTTGAATTGGATTCTGCTACCTAAAAGTCCTGGCACAGCCCAGTCCATAACACACCACAGTTCCTTCATGTTGTTCTGAAGAATGGTTCCAGTGAGGCCAATGCGAACATTACACTTTGGAGTTTTCATAACTTCTGTTAGTCTCGCATTTGGATTCTTGATTCTATGGGCTTCATCCACAGTGACAGCTGACCACTCCAAACTGTTCAGTTCATCCAGACACAAGCACAGTGTTTCAGAAGTTGTTAGTGCAATTTCACATTTCCTCTGCTTTATACGAATCAGTTCATTGTCTTTTTTGTTACCATGTAAAACAGTGACTCTGAAATATCCCCAGGTATCCAATTCATCCTTCCAGTTGTAGAGGACAGACAGAGGAGCAACTATTACGAACATCTTTTTTGTTGTAGAAGAAAGTGGTTCCTTCTTCATACTTCTTAGTAAACATTCTGGCATATTATCTTCAATATCCTCACGTGTTCCCTTTTTATACAGCACTGCAGTCAGAAATGAAATAACCTGTACTGTTTTCCCAAGTCCCATGTCATCACCCAGAACACAGCCTCTTCCTTGGATGAAGTGTCCATAGAGAAACTGGGCTCCCTCCCTTTGGTAGTCTCTCAAATACCTATAATAGTATAAGGAATAGAGTCTCCATCTTCAGATAATTTAAAGGCAGCAGCAGATGATGGGATTTTCGGTCTGGGAAAAATGGTTTTTCCAAATCTTCATCATCAAATATAAAATTTCTGGGGCAACCTTTAGCAGATTTTACTTCTTGAAGTCTTTTAAGAGGTATTTAACTTTCTTGAAAATCTGAATAGATGACAACAACAAATGACTTGCCATTTTCATCCACTGTGAGATTCTATGCTTGCTTCACAAAGGTTTCCATCACGTGGAGAAGGGGCAAGACATCTTTGTCCTGGAAGCCACCTATGCATGGACTCCACGCGCGGCCTGGGGCCTTGGGATCCGTCACACCAGGGCTGGGGTTGGGCAGCGCCACGGCACTGAGCCCTGCGGGCAGCAAAGAGCCCCTCTGAGACCACGGGCGGGCCAGCTTCAGCCTGCGCCCTCGCCTGGTCTCCTTTCTGATGCGAGCTTCACTCAGGGTGTATGCGCCATTGGCAACCGGGGTCAATGACACTGACAGGTTCCCAAGGGATTGGAAAGGTGCACCCCAAATCCTGGCCTTCCGCAGGTGGGGTAACAAATGCTGAAAGAAGAGGGGCTTCCCTTCTTTCACCTCAGCACCCATAATCAAAAGGGGAGACTGCGCTCCTAGAAACCACCAAGGGAGAGGCTCTGGCTGAAGGAGAAGGAAGGGCAGGGCGGCCAGAGCGGCCAAACCAATGCCAGCCCGGATCCCCCTCATCAATTGCTCAGCTACATGAATCTCTCTGCTTTTCCACACTCTTTGGCTTCACAATTTGGTGTTGGGGGTGCTGAGGATTAAACTCAGGGGTGCTCTACCACTCAGCTGTGTCCCTGTAGTCATTTATTTGTATTTTTTAAATTTTTGAGACAGGGTCTTGCTAAGTTACTTAGGGCCTCACTAAGTTGCTGAGGCTGGCCTCAAACTTGCGACCCTCCCGCCTCAGTCTCCGGAGTCACTGGAATTACAGGCAGGTGCCACTGTGCCTGGCTTGCTGTTCATTTTGAAAGTGTGCACTGCTTAGTTTTGGTGAAGGAACCATTCCTAAGATCAGTGTAGGAAAAAATACTTCGATAGATCCCCAGGATCCGAGGTCCTTCAGACGGACGTGGGGAGCATTTTCTTCAGAGGGCTCTGGAACCTCCTGGCTAGAAGTCCTAAGGACTCGACCGAGGGGCCCTACACCTGCCCCCCTGAGATGCACATTCAGTGGAACCTGGGCTGTGCCGGGCTCCCCCTCGCTGGGCTGCAGTGCCCGTCCAGTGGCCTGCCCTGGCGAGGGGACAGGCCGGGGTCATCCAGGAAAACTTCGCCCTGCCTATGCTTTGTCCTTGCATCCCTCTTTACCTTCCTGCTGAGATGCCATGTGGGGGAGGGGAGGTGGAGGTGTGCTCCTGGGAGGGGGCAGGTGCGGGCCACAGGGCAAGGGCTAGCTCAGGTCTCTGCACACAGGTCTGAGCACGGTGGCTGTGTGGCCCCATTTCATGGCAGAGGTGGGCGTGGGTGTGGACCTCTGCCTGGGTCTCTCTCTCTCTCTTTCTCTCTCTCTCTCTTTTCTCCATCACAGAAGCTTCTGGAGACCCAGTCTTCTTCCTTCCCTCCTGCACCCATCTTCTCTGGGCCTGGATGGTGTGGGCTCCCTCGCTTCCTGTAAGAGCCTTAATGAGGAAGTAGCTAAGATGGCTGCTGGCTGAGAGCCTAGAGGAGGCGTTTACTTGTTTACACCTGACCTTAATGTAATTAACTAAGAATCTTTCTGTGCCCGTGGACACTGTGTGCCACACCTGTAAGTTGAGTTTGTAACACGTGTATGCTTGATGGGTGTAGAGTATTTAACCAGGCTGGGGGTGTCAGAAAAGGGGAGAAGACAGAAGAGAGAGAGAGAAAGCAGAGAAAAAGAAGCAAGAATAAAGGAACAATTCATTTCCAGTCTGCCTACGATTTATTTCCCTTGGTATCATTGCCTTAGGCGGCAACAGCTCCCCATCCCTTCTTCTGACCCCCCAGATATAGACACAGGACCCATCTGTGGTCAGAACTGCTTTGGCAAGCCCTGCAGAGAAGCAGGTTTGCAGGGAGCACATCTGGGTTCAATTTGCCAAGGTCCCAGGACCCTGGGAGCTCCTGCAGTTCCTACCTTGTACTTGGGATGACAGATGGAAAATAGAGAGCCCCCCTCCCCCCAGCAGAGTTTTGAAATGAAACGTTTGCATAATACAGAAAAGAATGGTGGATATAACCCACACCCCTGGCCCCCTCATCAACTCTTGCAAACTCTGACACGTTTCAAGATGCAGTTTGCATTTACCTTTAAGAAATGAAAAATTATGGGTGATAGGACATAAGAAAAAATTAGGGTTTTTTAAGTGCTGGAGTCTCCTCCCTCGGTTTGTACACTCATGTGTGAACACGCACGCACGCACGTCCCAGGCCATGAGCCTCAACTGTGGCCTCCCTTGGTTGGGAAGACTCCGAATTCATTCTGTGGATACCACCAAGCCAGGGGCTCCTTTGAGGAACTAAAGACAGAAAAGGGAATCTCAGCCACTCCCTTTTGCCCTTGAACTTGGGTCCATCCATTGCAAGGTTCGTCTGCAATTTCTCCATAAAACAGTGACCTACACCAAGTGGCCATTCACATGCCCATCATCCCCCAGTATGGCCAGACTTCAAGGTGTCCGCCTCCATCTGTGGCCTCCTGTTATGCTGAACTCTTGATAGCTGAGACTGTGTGGTGAGAGGCCTCTGTTTTTCTGATCCATCAATTTTCAAAGAACATTTAGGTTCCATTTCCTGTCCTAGACAAAGCGACCATTCCTAACAGTGTTCACCGAGGCTGAGATCAGAAGGCTTTTTTAATTTCTGGAGATCTAAAGTGACTGGAATGTGACTTGTCGTGGACCCTTCTGCCTTCTTCTTTTAGGAATCGCCTGTCACGCCCCTGGGGCAGACAGTTTCCTAATGCAAGAGAGCACCTGTGGGTCACATTTATATTCCCTAGGAAGGAAGGCAGTACTGAGAGGCAGAGATTCAAGATGCTGCCTAACAGTGAAGCAAAGGTCCTGGGGAAGATGGGGTTGGGACCCAGAACATAGGAGATTAGATTTGGATTGGAGGGGTTGTTTTCCTGGCAGGAGGGGAAGAAGAAGGTGGAGGAGGCTGATGGGAAATGTGGCCTGAGTGTTCCCCACTGTGGCTGGGATAAGAAGGACTCTGCAGGCTGGAGAAAGGGGCTCTGGGGATCATGCTGGGAAAGTCTAGAGGCTTGATCAAGTGACTATGAAGGGCATGGTAGTTTGGCTTGGACCAAAATTCAAGCGACTCTACACTCCTGGGGTGCGGATAATAATGATAACGATCTGCCCCCAGGTGGGAGACCCTTATGGTGGGGAAGTCCCACCAGCAAAGGTGATGCCCAGGAAAAGTGGGACTCGTCCCTGGCCAGACTTGTTCCTTGCCACCTCTTCCTCCTGTGGGAAGGAATCCAGGCATCTAACAGAGCAGGGACCGTAGTCACAGAAGCCCCATGTGGGGGTCTCCTGTTGGAAAGGCCAGCAGGTTTACACCACTTCCTGTGGCTGTCCCGGCAAACTGCCCCATGGTGGGCAATTTCTGTCACCACCTGGAAACTGGAAGTGCAGGCCAGGGTGAGGTTGGGATCTGGTTGTCAGCCTTCCTCTACCCACAGCTGCTCATTCCCATCCCTGCCTCCATCTTCATGTGACCTTCATGTGTGTGTGGGTGTGACAAATCGGAGAAAGGACCAGTGTTTGTAACCACTGATCTTTCCAATTCTCCGGTTGGTTAGCTAACCTCTCTGAACTCCCTCTTCACCACCCTGTGAACCAGGGCTGGTGGTTGTTGGGGTTTTTAGCCCCTGACTCCTCTCGACCTGCAAGAGAAGGGGGAGCATGCCCCAACAAGGATGGATCAGGAAAGGTAGAGCCGACTGACCACCCACACCCAGCCCTCCTTTCAGAGGACAATCAGACACATCAGAGAGACCGGCCAAGGCAGTTGGATGGCCTTTATAGAAGACATGGGCCAATCAGCAGAAAAGTCAGTGGGACATGAACAGTTCACGTGCACAAGCATAGGGAGCATGAGCAGATCACATTTGAGGAACAGCCACTAGCCTATCCTTGTGGTGGTCTGATTTCTCGTCATATGTCAGAAATACACCCCTGGGCTAGGCCAAGTCTACGTATCAGGAAGTGGGAGACAGCCAGAGAGTTAGGTTTTCATTGCCTCAACCTCTATTCTTTCGGCTGATGTGTTCTTAATGTCCCCTACAGGTGGTGACCCCAGCTCGCTCTCAGTGTTAGCCAGCAGCTGGTGAAACAGCGAGTGTGACAATACTCATGACTCCACAAACAAGCTTTGCTTTTTTTTTTTAATATTTATTTATTTACTTTAGTTGTACACAATGCAATGCATTTATGTTTACGTGGTGCTGAGGATCGAACCCGGGCCGTGTGCGTGCGAGGCGAGCGCTCTGCCACTGAGCCACAACCCCAGCCCCAAGCTTTGCTTTTTATAAAAGGAAAAATGTTTTCAATCTAGAAAGGAAGATGAGGTACAGATGTTCTTTTTTTTAAATATTTATTTATTTGCTTTTAGTTGTACACAACGCGTTTTTTGTGGTGCTGAGGATGTGGTGCTGAGGATTGATTCCTGGCCGTGCACATGCTAGGTGAGTGCTCTACTGCTGAGCCACAACCCCAGCCCTGAGGTGCAGGTGTTTAAAATAACAGCTAACAGGATATAACAATCATAAATCTGTATGCCCCAAATAATGGAGCACCTACATTCATCAAACAAACGCTTCTTAAGTTCAAGAGTAAAATAGACCTCAACACAGTTATTCTAGGGGACTTCAACACACCTCTCTCACCAATGGATAGATCATCCAAACAAAAGCTAAACAAAGAAACTTTAAGCCTCCTCAAAACAATTAACAATTTAGACCTAATGGACATATATAGAATATTTCATCCCTCAGTAAACGAATACACATTTTTCTCAGCAGCACATGGCTCCTTTTCCAAAATAGACCATATATTATGTCACAAGGCAACTCTCAGCAAATATAAAAAAATAGAGATACTACCCTGCATGCTATCGGACCATAAAGGGATGAAATTGGAAATCAACGACAAAACAAGGAATAAGAAAAACTACTCCATCAACTGGAAGCTAAACAACATGCTACTGAATGAACAAGGGGTTGAAGAAGACATCAAAGAGGAGATCAAAAAATTCCTAGAGGTAAATGAGAACACAGATACATCATATAGAAATCTCTGGACACTATGAAGGCAGTAGTAAGAGGAAAATTCATTGCACTGAGTTCATTCCTTAAGAGGAAAAAAAACCAACAAATAAATGACTTAACATCACACCTCAAAGCATTAGAAAAAGAAGAACAGACCAACACCAAGAGCAGTAGAAGACAGGAAATAATTAAAATCAGAGCAGAAATTAATGAAATTGAGACTAAGGAAACCATTCAAAGAATTGACAAAACTAAAAGTTGGTTCTTTGAAAAAATAAACAAAATTGACAGACCCTTAGCAATGCTAATGAAAAGAAGAAGAGAAAAAACTCAAATTACTAACATTCGTGATGAAAAAGGGAATATCACAACAAACACCTCAGATATACAGAATATAATTAGAAATTACTTTGAAAACTTGTACTCTAATAAAATAGAAAATACTGAATGCATTGACAGATTTCTAGAGTCATATGATTTGCCTAAACTGGATGTGGAGGCTATACATAATTTAAACAGATCAATTACAAGCGAAGAAATAGAAGATGTCATCAAAAAGCTACCAACAAGGAAAAGTCCAGGACCTGATGGGTTTACAGCCGAGTTCTATAAGACTTTCAAAGAAGAACTAATACCAATGCTCTTCAAACTATTCAAGAAATAGAAAAAGAGGGAGCTCTTCCAGACTCTTTCTATGAGGCCAATATTACATTAATTCCAAAGCCAGGCAAAGACACATCCAAAAAAGAAAACTTCAGGCCCATATCTTTAATGAACATAGATGCAAAAATCCTCAACAAAATCCTGGCAAATCGGATACAAAAACATATCAAAAAGATAGTGCACCACGATCAAGTGGGGTTTATCCAGGGATGCAAGGCTGGTTCAATATTCGGAAATCAATAAACATAATACATCACATCAATAGACTTAAAGACAAAAATCATATGATCATCTCAATTGACGCAGAAAAAGCATTTGACAAAATACAACACCCCTTTATGTTCAAAACACTAGAAAAACTAGGAATATCAGGAACATATCTTAACATAATAAAAGCTATTTATGCAAGGCCCCGAGCTAACATTATCTTAAATGGAGAAAAATTGAAAGCATTCCCTCTAAAAACTGGAACAAGACAGGGATGTCCCCTTTCACCACTGCTATTTAACATAGTACTGGAAACTCTGGCCAGAGCAATTAGACAGACGAAAGAAATTAAAGGGATCAAGATAGGAAAAGAAGAGCTCAAATTAGCACTATTTGCTGATGACATGATAATCTACCTAGAAGACCCCAAAAAACTCTACCAGAAAACTTTTACAACTAGTAAACGAATTTGGCAAAGTTGCAGGATACAAAATCAATACACATAAGTCAAAGGCATTTGTGTACATCAGCGACAAAGACTCTGAAAGGGAAATGATGAAAAATACCCCATTTGCAATAGCATCAAAAAAAAAATAAAATACCTGGGAATCAACCTAACGAAAGAGGTGAAAGACCTGTATAACGAAAATTATAGAACACTAAAGAAAGAAATTATAGATGAACTCAGAAGATGGAAAGACCTACCTTGCTCTTGGATAGGTAGAATTAATATTGTCAAAATGTCCATACTACCAAAAGCATTATACAGATTTAATGCAATTCCTATCAAAATCCCAATGTCATTCTTCAAAGAAATAGAAATAGCAGTCATGAAATTCATCTGGAAAAATAAGAGACCCAGAATAGCCAAAGCAATCCTGAGCAAGAAAAGTGAAGCAGGGGGCATCACCATACCAGACTTTAAATTATACTATAGAGCAATAGTAACAAAAACAGCATGGTATTGGCACCAAAACAGACTGGTGGACCAATGGTACAGAATTGAGGATACAGAGACTAATACATTTAATTACAGCTATCTTATATTAGACAAAGGTGCCAAAAATGTACAGTGGAGAAAGGATAGCCTCTTCAACAAATGGTGCTGGGAAAACTGGAAATCCATATGCAACAAAATGAAATTAAACCTTTATCTCTCACCATGCACAAAACTCAATTCAAAGTGGATCAAAGACCTAGGAATTAGATCAGAGACAATACACCTAATAGAAGAAAAAGTAAGCTCCAATTTCCAACATGTTGGATTAGGCCCCAAGTTCCTTAATAAGAATCCTGTAGCGCAAGAATTACTACCAAGAATTAATGAATGGGATAGATTTAAACTAAAAAGCTTCTTTTCAGCTAAAGAAACAATCAGTGAGGTGAATAGAGAGCCAACTAATTGGGAACAAATATTTAATACATGCACATCAGATAGAGCACTAATCTCTAGAATATATAAAGAACTCAAAAAAACTTTACACTAAAAAAACAAATAACCCAATCAATAAATGGGCTAAGGAATTGAGAAGACACCTCTTAGAAGAAGATACACGATTAATCAACAAATACATGAAAAAATGTTCAACATCGCTGGCAATTAGAGAAATGCAAATCAAAACTACTGTAAGATTTCACTTCACTCCAGTCAGAATGGCAGCCATCAAGAACACAAGCAACAATAAATGTTGGAGAGGATGTGGAGAAAAAGGCACACTCATACATTGCTGGTGGGACTGCAAAATGGTGCAACCGTTATGGAAAGCAGTATGGAGATTTCTTGGAAAACTGGGAATGGAACCATCCTATGACCCAGCCATCCCACTCTTGGGTCTATTCCCAAAGGACTTAAAAACAGCATATTACAGTGACACAGCTATCTCAATGTTTGTAGCTGCACAATTCACAATAGCTAGGTTGTGGAATCAACCTAGATGTCCCTCAGTAAATGAGTGGATTAAGAAAATGTGGTATATACGCACAATGGAATTTTACTCAGCAATAAAAAAAAATAAATTAATGGCATTTGCAGGTAAATGGATGAAGTTGGAAGACATAATGCTAAGTGAAGTTAGTCAGTCTCAAAAATCCAAGTACCAAATGTTCTCTCTTATATAAGGAGGCTATTTCAAAGTATTGTTGGATGGGGTACATAGGAGGATTAGAGGAACACTAGAATGGTCAAGGGAAGGGAGGGTAAGGGAGGGAGCAAGAGGGGAGGGAGGGGGGGAAAAAAGGTGGTTGAATGAGATGGATATCATTTTCCTTAATGCATGATTGAAGACCTAAATTGTACGAATATACTTTTATACAAACAGTTGTATGTAAAAAGATACTAAATATATGCACTATGAGTTGTACATATTAAAAATTATAAAAATAAAAAAAAATTAAAAAAAAAAGAAGTTTCCAGCACATGACATGGCTTCACTCATTTAATTCTTTGAACAATTCTTGTCATCTTGTTTGTTTGTTTGTTTGTTTTTTTAAACGTGGTCCATCCACATAGTAGACTCTTTTTTTAAAAAAATATATTTTTTATAACTTTAATTAATTAATTTTTTATGTGGTGCTGAGGATCAAACCCAGGGCCTCACACATGCTAGGCAAGCGCTCTGCCACTGAGTCCCAGCCCTAGCCCTGTTATCCTCATTTTGCAGATGGGGAAACTGAGGCTCAAGGTCATAGAACTATTGCATGTTAGAGGCAGGGCCTGCACCCTGGCTGGTAGGTCTGAACCTAGCTCTCTGTGGCTCTCCACAGAAGGACTCTGTGGAGGGAGGAGAAAAGAGGCCCAGCGTGGCCCAAGGGCTCACAGGGAGAGAGGAGCTCTGGGTGGGGCTACAGAAAGGCCCCAGGACTCAGATGGCCTCAAAGGGTTGGGCTGGAGTGACATGAGAGCCTTGGGTCTCCAGAGCTGGGGCACCTGTCCTCCCCAGCAGTCTGTGCGTCCCTCACCTTGGCCGGCTTTCCCCGAGCTGCAGGAAGGAAGCTGGGCAAAGAGGACCAGGCCTGAGGCCAGCAGCTGGGGGACAGTGCTGATGGCAGACATTCTCCCCAGTTTGGGGCACCGTGGTTATCGCCCAAACTCACTTTGGTGAGTTTCTAGCCATTAAAGATGGAGCAAGGGGTGTTATCTGGGACTGAGTAAAAGAAACCAGTCTCATAAGTTTCCATGATGTTTTCACTTGCATGATGTCTGTTCAAAACTATTGTAATGAAGAATTAACCATGTTTGGCAGGGATTAGGCAAGGGACAGGAGTGTGGGTACAACGGCATAGGGTAGAGGAGTTTGGGTACTTTCTCAATGTACATGGAAATTCAAAGAAGTGTAAGGCAAAAGGAAAGTTCATCTTATCTTAGGTCAATTGATAAACAAAGGTGAGGAGGACTATAGCTTTCAAAAATGTTAATTTTATAAAAGACCCAGGAAGGCTGTGGAAATGTTTACATAAAGGAGCCTGAAGAGACACAAACCCCACAGTGATGGAGGAAAAAATGACATAATATCCTATGTATTAATAGATAGAAAAAATAGCCCTGCAATTTCAGTTCTAACCTTTATCAAAACATGGAAAATTTTGATGAGTGATCTTGAGTGCTGTTCCTAAAATCTTGTTCTACATTAACTAATTGATTCAATTAAGTGTCCACATATACATAATTATTTCCTGTTACATAAAAGACAAAGTATTTGTGGACATAAGGCAGGGGAAATTCCTCTTTTCCTATAAGACCATTGAATACTTGGTGCCAAACCATTTATCTACTCTTCTTTAATATTATTTACTGTCATAAAAGTATTAAAAAATTTTTGATAGCTCTTAGGAGTTAGTTTTCCAAATAATTGTCTGAGATTATTATTCTAGTCCCACACGTAAGGGGCTTATTGGACTCACCACATAATGTCCAGCTTTATGAACAATTTCTCAAACTGTCTCACCATTGAGAGGCCATTGTTGTGCAAGTTGGAAAGCTCTTCTTCCCAAAACTTTGTACAGGGAAACAAGCAACAGCAAATCCCAATGCTGTTACACCTGCTTGCAGGAAGCAAGGTCCCACTTCCCGACCTGAGGCTGGGGCTCAACATATGCCCTGGAAAGCCTTGGCCAGCAGCTGGCTCTCCAGCAGGACCTGGGAGGTGGTGCCCTCACAGCATCCAGGAGACTGGCAGGCGCCATTCCAGGCCCCTGTCCTCTTGGACAGCAGTCCCATCACACTGACTGACAGCTGTTTCAGACCGGAAACCCGATCGGAGGGGGGTGGAACGTCGACCCGGTCCCACGGCCACGAGGTGGCAGCCACAAGCCTCTCAGCTACAGAGCAGTTGTCCAGGTGAGGAGGCTAGTTGCTGTCCCACCCTAGGTCACCAGCTGAGGTAACAGCCCGGCTGACGGGACGCCAAGGCACCGCCCCCAGCAGGAAGAGGCAGAAGCGGAAGTGCGGAGGCGCTGTGTCCATGGAGGCGCAGGGGCGGGGCCTATCCCGCAGCACCGAGTTTGAGCTGCAGTCGCTCAGAGGTCCCTGGGGGATGAGCCGGAAGTGGCGCCCTGGCAGCAAGGCTGCGGTCCAGGCACGACGATCCCCGCTCTCAGGGCCTGGGACCAGGCGGCGGAGAAGGTGAGCTGGCCGGGAGCGGCCCAGGGTCTCTGCGCCAGGACACGGGAGGGACCCCAGGAGGACTCTGCCGCCGCCTTCCATACTCGGTCCGGAGCTCCTGTGCGGTGGAGCCCGCCCTGTGCGAGTCCTCCCAGCGCCGAGCCGCCCGACCCCGCCATCCTGGGTCTCCCCTGAGGGCTTGTTTTGCAGCAGAGGTGCTTTTCACAGCCGGCTTGATTTCCGTTTATAGGGTCCTGTTCAGGATGCGGTGGCCTCAGCGATGTGGCCTGGGATGCGGACTTCCCAGGCGAAGAAAATGCCCGACCAGCAGGCCCCTTGGGGAGTGGGAGGGCGACAGATGAGCAGACTGTGACCTGGGGAGAGGAGGCCCATTTAAAAGAAAGGCCCGCCGGGCGCAGTGGCGCACGCCTGTAATCCCAGCACTTTGGGAGGCTGAGGCAGGAGGATCGCCAGTTCAAAGCCAGCCTCAGCAATGGCGAGGCACTTAGCAACTCAGTGAGACCCTGTCTCTAAATAAAATACAAAAAAGGGCTGGGGATGTGGCCCAGTGGTCGAGTGCCCCTGAGTTCAATCCCCAGTACCACAAAAAAAAAAAAAAAAAAAAAAAAAAAAAAAAAAAAAAAGGGCCCGTCAAGGTATTTCAGTTTTAATTGGCACAGTCACACGTCTGTGCCCGGTTTCTCTTGCCTCTTACCCTGTCCCTGTCCTGTCCTTTTTTTTTTTTTTTTTTTTAATTGCTTGTTTCAGAAACCTTTTCGCCTTTGTTTCCTGCTCCTGGTTAACACTGCTAAGAGATCCTAGAATTTTTCAATGTTTACATAAAGCAGTCTGATTTGTGAAAGTTTAGGTATGGTGCCATGGAAAGAGCAGTGACTTGGGGTAGGAATCAAGGGACTAAGTCCTGTGGGCTCCAGTTTCTACTTCGTGAGAGAGAAGTTGAAGTAGATCATCTTTTGCACTATGTAACCAGTGTTAGTGGTTGGTTGCTAAAATGTATTGTTTGCATGCTTCCTTTCTGACACTAGCCTAAGCACTGGGGTTTTTTTTTTTTTTTTTGTAAACTTCAAGGAAACTATGAGATTTTCCTGTTGGACTTTTTGTTTTACAGATGAGAAAACTGAGGTCAGCAGGGATTAGGTGATTTTCAAAAGGGTGAAGCCTGATTTTTTATTGAAAACCTAAATGTTTCCTGATGCAGGGTGTTGTTGGAAAAATGCTTACATTCTCATGTGACCAGGGATTTGTATTCCTCTTGGCAGAGAATGAATCTGAGAAATGTTAAGGACCTTTAAGTAGCATGTGTTCTGACTGCTTAATGTACAGTGAATTCAGAACCTAGGTAATGTCAGTCTGTAAAAGAGCATGTGTAAGAGATTATGGTTGCTTTTTGCCTAATGCAAGTGATTGAGTTGAAGTTGCATTTGTTAATTTAAAAATATAGTGTTTGGTCCACTTGCATATTTCTTGGAGAAAATATCAGACATTGTTTCCTTATTGTGGCACTGTGGAATTGTGAATGAGAACAAGTTGGTGATGTCTTTTAGGTGGAAACATTGCCCGAGGAAGAGCTCATCAAGTTTGCCAAGAAGCAATTTTGTGAAGCACCTGCTGACTCTGGAGGCTTTTGATGATGAATTCATGTATGGAGACTGTAATTCTTCCTAGATCTTTGCATTTGGTGAGCCACAGAACATATCTGAGTAGATAGTCATTTGCAAACCTGTACACAATAACCTCATTTAGTATGCATAACAGATCTTGGGTGGGTCAATATTACGTTTTCCTTTATGGCCTTGAAGAAAACAAATAATGACATAATATTTTTCTCCTTTTTTTTTTTCTCTTGAAGTATGCCAGTGTGTTGAGCAAGTATTATTGTTGGTAGGTAGGATAGCAGGTACTTCAATTCAGGGATTTTACTATCATGTTTGAGTCTTTTGTTTTTGATAGATATCTTTTAATATATCCAGATTTGTATCCACTCCATTTTGAGCTTTTGACTTTGCCAGCCATGGGCATCCAGATAGCATAGAAAACAATACATTTTAGGAACATGAGGAAAATATCCCTGACCATCTCTGTGTGAAACTGCTTAAGCACTAGGTAGGTGACATAAAGACAGGTGGAATTTCTGGGTCCAAGAATGTATGTTCACTTCTTTGAGTAAGCACTGCCAGGTGGCTCTTCTGAATAGCTCAACCTTTCTACATATGGCCAGCATGCTATTATCTAGCTGTCTAACTTTTGCATGTTGAGTAGATACACAGTGATAGCACACTGCTTTTGTTGGTATTTTTCTTAGTATCTATTCTGAAACTTTTCATTGGGGGATTGTCTCCTGTGGAAATGAGCTTCCTCTTGATCCCCTTGCCTGTTCCTCTGCTTGAGCTTATTTTCTTCTTATTGCACACGTAAGTGCTCTGGAGCATGTTAGATTGTTTGTCCACGATGAGACTAACAGGTCCTCTAGAACTTTCAAACAGTTAGTAAAATTCCTAAACAGTTAGTGAGCACCAAAATTGGGCTACCATTTTGGGAAGAAAAATGTTGGATTACATATTCCAAACAAGAAGTTATATTTTATTGTCTACAAAATAAGAAAATAATGAAGCAATCCCATGGGCCGAGGTAATAGAGAGCCTCAGGATCTTAGACATTCTGCAATAAGTCTATATCACTTAGGTACAGAGTGGATCTTCTCTGAGTAATGAAATGGAATTCAAGACATCAAAGCAAATGATCATGTGTTTCTAATTTTCTGTGATTTGGTTTCAGTGGTGAAGTTGTGATAGGTATGAATGAGTGGATCCAATAGGCTTATAATTCCTTTAGGCTCCATTTAGGTGCCTTCAAACTGAGGTTGTTGGCTGTTGTCAGGTTTCTGAGGAAAGCAAGGCATGTTTAGAGCGATTCTGGTACACCTGCAAGACAAGTGCAGTCTTGAATAGGCAATGTGTCTGGTGCCTTTTCCTAACCTTCAGGCTCCATGTGCACATTTGAGAATGGTTCCAGCCATTTTCTTGTCCTTTGGGTCATTCCCCTCATATGTCCTATGAGACATTTTATAGGTGAGGCTTTAAGAACACAATATTCTCTAATGGAAACCTTGTGATCTGTGCAGTCTACTATTTCATAGGGTCCTTCAGAAATCAGAAATTGTATTGAAAGAGATTTGCATCTGAGCCAAATAACACATGTTTGTAGGCATCCTGGATAAGACAAGGTTTTATCTTCATATCTGTCATCATCTGTTTTTGTCATTTGAATGAAATTCATCAATTGGCAGACAATTTTATCAGATGTGTAAGTAGATGCCATTGAAATTACCCACTTTTACATCGTAGACACTTGTACATTAATGCTGCATATCTACACTTTTTGTAAAACAGGTCTGGGCTCCTGAGCCCACATACCAGTGGTTAGCTGGAACATGTTCTTCATTTTGGCATATCCCTCAGTATCCCCTGAGGACCTCTGTTCAATTAGCTTCATTACTCCTGCTACCTCAGTGGCTTTTATAGAGGCCACATGCTGTCTATGAATCAGGGCCTCCAGTCCTTCAACATCGCAGTTTTTGAGTATCAAAAGTCCCACTTTTCACTTCACCATGCCTGACATAGCCAGTAATATTTACAAGCAAATGTTAGATTTTCAAATATCCAATTCTATGTGCTCCTTTCCCAAAGAGCATGAGGCAGAAATATAGCATACAGGAATATCAAGTAAAGAACATAGTTTTAACAATGTCATCCATTGAATAGTAGACACGTCTCCGACATACTTTTTATTTTGGGGGAAGTATGAATTTTTTTCACAGTATCTTTATTTTATTTTTATGTGCTGCTGAGGATCGAACCCAGTGCCTCATGCATGCTAGGCAAGCAGTCTACCACTGAGCCACACCCCATCCCGGGGAGGTATGATTTAATAGGGAATTCCAACAGATACAAAACAGTGAAATGAGAAGTCTCCCGTTTTCTTCTTTGTTTCTGATGATTTTTATGAATGAAGAAAAGATACTGCCTTGTTCCAATGCAGATGGTTCCCACTTCTGGGAATGGATGTGGGGGTGTCACCTGCTACTTGGATGTCTGCATATTGTGCTTTTCACTACTATTGTACTTGGTAGGTGGCAGAAAGTCAATACTGAAGTGAACCTCTTGTTGTCTAGCAGCTGTTCTGAAGATCCTTGGTGTGCCACCCTCTGCAATACATGGTGATCTCTTCAAGTTCTTGATTGACTTCCTGGTTATCAGCATCATGGTCTCCTGATCTTTGAGAAAGGCCCAGCATTGTTTTGTGAACGTGGAAGATGGTCATGTGGAAGGTCCCAGGGAGGACAGATTCTTGATAATGTACTCTAATCTAATCCATGTGCCTCTCCAATGACCTGTTTTTACTTTTTTGGTTTTCAGGGAGACAGTGCCTTCAAACACTTGTGTGAAGCTGGCAATGCAGGCATCTGCTTCACTTTGAAAGAAGCACTAAGGATTCATTTGAGGAAGACATGAAAATAAAGAAGTGAGCTTCTGGGAGAGTGCAGGTTCCTTGCATTGCCCATGGGTTAGAAGAGAGAAGACTTGCTTCATGAGATTTGATCACATTTTTCCTGAAAAGCTCCATGCAGAAGTGAGTTGCTACCATGTTTAGAAACCATTTCAGATACTTTCTTGACTGAATTGAATCAGAGCCCCCGATGATGTGGATGAGCTCAAAGTAGGTTTTCTTTTTTTTTTTTTTTTTTTTTTTTTTTAATATTTATTTATTTACTTTAGTTGTACACAATGAAATTGCATTTATGTTTACGTGGTGCTGAGGATCGAACCCGGGCCGCGCACGTGTGAGGCGAGCGCTCTGCCGCTGAGCCACAACCCCAGCCCTCAAAGTAGGTTTTCTATGAATCCTCTATTTCATTTCCAGTGCACGAGGCAAGCCAGCCATTCTGCTGTGAGCACATGAACAGCTGCTCAAATGGCAGGAAGTGCTCTTGCTTTTATGAAGACATCACCCTGATTCAGTGAGCCAGAGGCAGCCTGCAGTCCCAGTTTTCTTGTAAAGGCATATTGCTTTGGATGGCCTCTGTCATCCTCATGCAGCCCTGCTTAGAGTAGGGTATAAAGG
The DNA here is from genome assembly GCA_025594165.1 of Tamias sibiricus. Taxonomy (NCBI): domain Eukaryota; kingdom Metazoa; phylum Chordata; class Mammalia; order Rodentia; family Sciuridae; genus Tamias; species Tamias sibiricus. The sequence continues at coordinate 345,509 of JAKELJ010000021.1, read as the reverse complement.
GTCCAGTCTCCTTTTGACCTTCATTGCCATTGGGCCTCCCCAGGGTCCATGGACTCTACCTGCTCTTCTGGCCTGGGCTTAGGGAATCTGAGATTGGAATCCCCCTGTGTGGCAGGATCCCAGGCCCCCTAGCAACCAATTCTGTTCGAGTGGGAGAATTTCTCCCACCCATCCTCATCCATACTTCTCAGGCATTTTGTAACTTGATACCTTGCTCAGACAAAGTCACTTTTTCAAGGTCACATCTCTTGCATGATAGGGCTAGAACATTGATCTTCCTAATTGATTTCACAGGACTTTCTCATTGAAATTGTGTCTGCCTCCTAAACACACACACTACATTTGGGCTGTCAAAATTGATGGCACTGTCTCCTTGGCGAGTGTATCTTCTCTTCCAATTTGGAATTTCACAAATATTTCCATTTGGTTTGTGGAGGTAATGCAGGAGAGATTTCATTGGAAATAGGAAAAACAAGAAATAACACTTGTACTTTTTACACATGGATGTCTGTAATATACATTTCTTTCTGTGAGCTCCTTTGAATTTGTTGAAGAATAGTTGGCTGGGGAGCAAGGTAACGAGAAATGGATATCAGTCCTTGTCAAGTGTTCTGAATTCAAGAGTGTATTCAGGACGTGAAGGCTTTACTAGCCAGTTCCTATGGCTCGGGCACTAATAAGTCAGAAGATTGTGTCTGGTAAAGTGTTTGCAGAAGATATCAAAGTGGACTGGTCTTACCCTGTCCAGCGCTGAATGCTGAGCTTCAGTGAGGTTCACTTGAACATTTCCATAAGTCTATACTCTGTTCTATGGGATCCAAGTGGTTCCTGACAGGAAAGGAGAACAAAAATTTAAGGTATAGTGATTGAGTCTTATACAAGTGCTATTTCACTCACCTTTTTTTTAAAAAAAATATTTTTTAATATTTTATTTATTTGTTTTAGTTGTACACATGCCTTTATTTTTACGTGGTGCAGAGGATCGAACCCGGGCCACGCACATGCAAGGTGAGCGCTCTACCACTGAGCCACAACCCCAGCCCCTCACTCACCTTTTTATAATACAAAAATAACTTCATACTGGTCAAATTTCATATGTTGAGGAAATAATTAAAATTTGGGTGGGAGATGAGGATTTGCAAATAAAATGTTTGAGGATTTGTAAATCAAATGTTATCAAACACCAAAACCTGTTTTATTTATTTATTTATTTATTTATTTATTTTTATTTATTATTTTTTAACTTAAATAATGAAGTGGCCTACACCCAGTTGGCCAACACCTGCCATTCAGCCTCAACAATCTCCAGTTCCAACCTTAAGGTGGCCCATTTCATCAGTGTGTGTGGGACCCCAGTGTCTTGGGATCAGAGAGCAGTCGCCAGGGATGTTGCCATCTCACTGAGTAGATACTGCCAGAGACAGCGGTGAGGTAGTGGCACATGAGGAAGGGAAGAACTCTGCGGATGGGAAGAGGGGGGCACTAAGGGGTTCCCTGTCCATGGCATGAGGCTGCTGACAGTGGTGTATGCCTACACACACTGAGTGGGGCAGATCCATGCTCTGTGTCCATCTGCCCTCCTATGTAGCCTACGTAGGCAGCAGATCAGGGAACTGGGGTCAGAACTGCTTTCACTAACACAGGCACCTGCTGCCACAGTGTGTGCCTAGCCCTTTCCCCACCTGGCATAACTTGGCGCTTGTCTTGCCTCATGGGTGAGACTGTGCATGTCATCAGAGTATGTGTATGGCCCAGATCTGACCTGCATGGGCAACAGAGTGAGAACTTCAGGCGGGTCCTAGGCTGCTGCAACCGAACCTTGCCAACTGGGTGGCCTACACCAGAAGAAGGGCCTTCCCTGGAGCTGCAGAGGCTCAGCACAACAGGTGTTGGGCTATCCCAGTGCCACACACCCTCACAGCGTTGTAGGGTATTGTCCCCTCAACTCGCTCAGCCCTTGCCCACTCTCCTACTGCTGCCTACAATCTGTGGTTCCCTTATGGGAATCCAGTCTCTGCCTGAAACCTCACATAGCAAGTTTCCCCCAAGTTTCCCTGGTCTCTGTGTCCAAACTCCTGTCTTCCTACAAGAATATGGGATTTGGGCCCAGTTTATGCTGTGTTCCATCAGGTGAGCTCTTCTTAGCCTGATCACTGTGTAAAGACTCTGTTTCCACACAAGGTCGCACCACTTTTGGGTGGCCAAGAATTTCCAGGGGACACTGTTGTAATCAGTACACTTTCGTTCCTGTAGCTCTCTCCCCATGGAGGCTTCCTGGCACCTCTTGTCCTAATTCCTGTCATGGCAGGTTCCCTCCTCATGGCTGAGAGGACCCAGTGAGCCCTGGATTCGCACATTCTCTGACATCACCCACACTCTCCAGTGTTTTCCATGGGACTGCAGTGTTTTGCATTTGAACTCACCCTCTGACCTTTGAATATGGTCTAGATAATTGGATTGACTCCCTGCCTCCTGAAAGACCAGTGCTTGTTTGACGCCCTTTGAAGTATGTTGTTATTTGGATTCATTCCATAGTAGACAAGCCCTTGCTTCCTGTCCAAGAAAGCCCAAAGGTCAGATGTGTCCAGATGTTGACATGAAGGATATCAGCTCCTCTAAGCCCTCGTCTTGGCTGCGGTGTTTCCTCCCTCAATGCAAGCAAGGAAGTGCAGTTGGCCCTGTACCCATCCTTCTGCATCCGTGGTCCCCACCAGGTACAAATCAAAAGTATCAGGAAAGAAATTATGTCTCTATGGACAGATGATTCTCTCCTCATTGTTTCCAAGATCATACAGTATGACAGAGAATTACACTGCCCTTTTATTTTATTAGGTGTCAGAACACATGGAGATATAATGGGAAGGATTCGGGAAGAAGATATGCATTGATGAGATGCAAATACTATGCCATTTTTGTAATAGACTTGAGGGTGTGTGGACTGTGGTGATGTTGGTGGTCTTTGAACAAATCTCCCATGGATTTCGTGTGATGTTTCTGATTTCTGGACTTGAGAGTCTTCAGGACTTGAGTGTGAGTCAGCCCCTTGGGGATGTGGTAGGTGGGCAGTTGGAGCTGGCATGCAGAAGCTCAGTAATGGCTTGTAAGACCACATCTAACAGGGCAAGCATGAGCAGAGAAGGGAGCCCTCTCCCTACATCAGAAACTTAACTCTTGTCACCAAAATCATGACTCGTGAAATCTGGCAGAAATTGAATCATTCCAAGAAGTTTGGATGTTATGGGAAGTGTGGGATGTCATTCTATTTTGTCTCTTCGATACGATGTGTTAGCAGGTGGGAACTTTAATATGTGATTTGACCATGGAATTTCCTTCTCTGGGAAGGGGTTTCTCAAAGCAGCCCTTGTCCCAGTTTTACCTTCTTCCCAGGAGGAGACAACAGTAACATTCCCAAAAGTTGGCCCCTGATCTTAGACTTGCAGCCTCCCGAATTGGAGAAATAAAATCTGTGCTATAATTTTCCAGTCTCTTGTCTCCTGCCATCACAACACAAACAATGCTAGGATGAGTCCATCAGCAATCTCTTTCATGTTTCCATTGTGGTCATACACACCAAACGCCCCTTTTGTTATTGAACCATTGTTGAAGTGCACAGTTCAGTGGCAGCAAACATGTTCATGTTGTTGTCTCGGCTTCGCCACCCTCCATCTCTAGAACTCACATGGACATACTCTTGCCATCAATACTGAATTCTAGTGCCCTCCTAAGTCAGGCTCAAGGAAAGAACATTGTACTTTATGTTTTTATCTACCTGATTCTTTGGGATCTGGGATAAGTGAAATCCTACCAAATTTGTCTTTCTCAGGACACCATCATTTTCAATGGATGCAGTTCACTCCCACTCCTGGGCATACCAGGTCCACTGCCAACTCTGCAGGTGTCTCAATTGGATGCTCAGTGACAGTCAGTGGTGACTGTGTGCACATGAGCTGTCTTCCCCTGTCAGTGGGCAGCCCCAATCCTAGGATCTAGTGTCTTGGGTCCCACCTGGCCTGTGGGTTCTCTCCTCTTCTAGGTCTTTGCATGCCAGTGTGCATAAAGGTCCTGTGCCTGGTGGTTTCTGTAGCTGATAGGAGGATGTATCCTGAGCAAGGGGCCAGGGCCCTTCGAGTGGCAGAGAAGACTCTGGATTTGTCTGGCCAGGCATGGTGTTGTGGGTCCTGATGGACTAGAAGTAGAAGCAATGCCTGGATTCTCCTGGGATCTGAGTGGGCCCAGCCTGTGTGCTGAGAATTGGAGTGGCCTCCTAATCGACAGGGCCCAAGGATGCCAGAGGGAAGGGCAAGAGCAGAGCCAAGGAAACCTCTTTGTCTTTCTAAGAGCACTTTTGGGGTGGGAGGCTAGGAAACATGAATATGTTGACTGATGCAGATGCTTGTGCTTCAGATTCAGGTAGAGCTGCTCAGGAGCAGCCTGGGATGGCATGTGGGTTCCCTACCTCCACACACCTGGTACACTCAGGGCTCTGAGAAGCACAGCAGCCTGACCACACTGAGGGAGTCCACTGTCTCTGCAAAGAGTGAATTGGGTTTTCTTGGGGTCCTTCAGCAATTCCACATAAAACCAGCTCTGAACCTGGAGTTTGGGGCACTTATTTGAGGCTCGGTCAGCTCCCACCTGTCTCTAGCTGACAGAGCCCTCCTGGCTTCTTCTCTACTTATTCCATTGAAGATGAAATCTGGAGAGTGGGACTTGCCATCCTCCAGAAGTTCCCAGACACATTGCACAGTGTCATTTGCTGCTGGCAGGCAAATGGTTGGGGTGGGCCACAAGCACCCTGGCATCCATATGTGAAGCACAGCAGTACAGTGAAGAAACAGGAAGGAGAGGGGTGGGAGTGACATGGGCAGGGCCTAGTACTGAGTGGAAAGGAGAGTTCTCAGCCAGGGTGATTGTTGTGATGTGCAGAAATGCTCTGCTGCTACTGCTGGGGTGTCCCCATGGTTCTCAGGGTCTTGACAGGCTGAAGATGCCCCCAGAGTATTCTTGAATGCACATAGTGGGAGGTACACTGCCCAGTCTTGTCCTGTGAAGAAGCATGAGACCCCCTTAGTGCGGAGGTGCCATCCAGGAGAAAACCTCACTTCTCTGAAAGAGTGCATGGGAAAAAAAGTGTATGTAACTGTGACAAAAGGGCCATAGATGCTCTCCAGAAGTTTGTGGGAGAGAGCGAGAGAGAAAGAGAGAGAGAGAGAGAGAGAGAAGAGAAAGAAAGTGTGCTGGAGTGCTGGAGTCATGGATCCAGACAGAAGTCACAGAGTTCAAAAACCTCAATCTTGGAGATGATATCCCATCCCCTTTGCCCACTTGTATTCCATGTATCCAGAGACAGAGTGTGAGCGGTGTACTGGCTATGGGCAGCAGGATGCTGTGGTACCTTGGAGTCTCTGTGAAGCCCCCAAGGCTAGACTTAGAAGAAGCACTTGTGTGAATTTGAAATATTAGAGAAAGCTTGGGAAGTTCTGTTGCAGAGAGGGACCGCCTCTGAATCTCAGTCGCCTCCAACTTGCCATGGTGCAGAGTGGGAAGTACAGCCAAGATGGGCCTTACAGTGCCCAAGTCACTGTATGGGACATAGGCCTGATTAAGTTGGGTTGCGTTCTTGTCTCGCCCCCTTCTTATGATTGTGCCATCTCTAAGTTTGTGCATTAGCCACCTGTGAGTCCCAACTTTGGTCAGAGATAATACAGGCTTTTATGGGCATATATATGCAACAAATCATAGAAAGTAGATGCTACACTGGTTTTGAGAAAAAGCTGGGGACACTGGGGGGCCTGTGAGAGGCACAACAATGGGACCAGGGTCACAGCATTGGTGAGAGGGATGGACTGGTTATGAATCTAGTTGAGAATCCTCAAAGCTGGAACTCTAGTTGCAGCCACACTGGCAGAGTGTGGTGGGGGTATTTGGGTAGTTGTGGGTGAACACGGGTTCAGAGGTGCAGTGGATGTGGGTGGGTACGGGGAGAAATCAGCAGCCCATAGGCCTTTTGGAAGTGGTCTTATGTGAATAGGAGGCTCAGGTATGAACACCACAGGAAATGACATCATCGCCTTGACAATGGATCAAACAGAACATGGAACCCTGGTATCCAGGCACCCACTTCACTGAGCAAGCCTTCCCAGCTCACTTGGTCAGAGACTCTGGAGTGAGAAGGATGTTCTCCTGTTGCCTGAAACCACGCCAAGCTTCAGGTGCCCAGGAAACTCAGAGGAGCCACCTTGCCCTTGTTATGGAATACTGGGTGAGGCTTCTTCCTAGATGCCAGAGTTTCTGGAGATTGTCCCAGAGAAGCTCAAGAGTAACACTGAGTAGCACAGGGCAGGTAAGCTTAGCAGGTCCTCTTTTCTGATCCCACCTGAATGGCCCAGGACTCCTCATACTCTGACAGGGTGTGTGTGTGTGTGTGTGTGTGTGTGTGTGTGTGTGTGTGTGTGCACTGATGGGAGCTGTCTCATTATGCTTTTACTTCACTGTATGGGAATAAGTCATTTTTCTGTTTGTTACCATTACCATTTCTGAACCCAGCATTCTTGGTCCCAACCCAGGGTGGAAATGAGCTGGATCAGAACACAGATAAGCACTGCAGAGTAGAGACCCTTGAAGCTTACAGGCAGGATCAGCTCATGAATCAGCTCGTGCCTGTCTTTTATGGCAGGAACTCAGACTTGGGCAGCACCTTTGGGTCCACCTACTCATGTTTGATCACCACCCAGCAGGTGCTGGACCTGCTGTTCCGAAGGTAAGCACCATACTGCCAAGTCCAAGTGTACAGCCCCCTCAGGCCTGGCTCTTGAGGCTGCCATGTACCTATCAGAGACCCAAAGGCTTTGTGATGTCTTGGGAGATAGAGGAGTACACACATAGTGGATTGTCAGCACCAAGTGGGATGATCCCTGGAAGTGCCTGCCACAGCCTTGCAAGGGATGTGAACTCTCCTTCTCAGGCAGACTAAAGCATCCTGACTCCAGCTCATCCACAGAACTGTGTGGAACAGCCCACACATACTGGACACCACTACTTAATAGTGTGTGCTGAGCTCCTTCCCAGGTGGACTCAGTGAGGCCTGGGCTTTTTTTCCGGTGTGATGTTCACTTCCTGTATGCAGAAGCTGTGTGCCAGGGGTGTCTCATACCTCAGGCCTCGGGTGAGGCACTTCTGTGTTAATAACGGATGTGTCAGTTTCCATGGTGGGACAGAGCTTCCCATCTGAGATCTAGCTGGGCAGGGCCTGGGGAGCTGGCAGCTTCCATGCCCAGAGAGATATGTGAAAAGAAGCAGGTTGGGCTTATTCACTGATAAACATAGAGAAAGCACCCACTGTGTGAAGACGTGTTTCCAGGCATGCTGCATAATTTGTGGACAATGTGGTAAAGAGGACTGTAGCCGCCTGAAGCGCTTGGAGCAACGGAGCCGCGGGAAGAACTTCAGAAGCAAACTGGAGACAAACAGCTTTTTATTCTGATAACTTTTCTCTCTGGTTCTATCAACGACTAACACACGCCAAACACACCACTAAAATGGCGCTGACCCGATCAGCAATTTCGGCCAAGTCACTCGAGATCCCGCAACAAATCCCGTGAGACTATGGGTGGCGACAATGGCCAAATCTCCACGGCTCATAGTCAACTGCAATTCAAGTCAATCCCCAAACAGGGCTCCTGCATTTCCCCCTTTTTGTTTTAAAAGAGGTAATGCTCTAGGACGTCTATGTGCAACCAACATTCTTACCCGTCATCGGATAATCAAGGCTGTGCCCTTGACTCCTGACTTAGGTTGATATGTCGGCCACATGAGACTGTCCCGTGCGACTGTGCCTGTCTTAGGTTGTCCCCCTCTGGGGATCTTACCCGTCATTGGCTAACCAGCCATCCAATGGAGCCCTTTAGGATCGACTATATACGATGACTAACAGCCGTCCAATTGTGAGGAGATGTTGCGGCTTTAAGGCAACAAGCCTTTTGGTGATGAGCCAAATTGCATAGCATATCAAATTGTTTAAACAAATCAGCTGCCCTAAGTTCCATCAAGTAACACACTGAATTCTCTAGACAAATACCCGCAAGGCATTGTCCCGTAAAGTCCCAAACAATGAAAGATCAAAATGTCCATTTGTTATAACATGTTGATGTAGGAGGCCCCATGCATGTAGAGCAGAGGCCACACTGTTGGTGAGGTTGTTTGATGTTTGAGCAGCAGACGTCTTTTTTATGTTTAGACAATGCCACCGGCAAATCTTCAGGGCCCGCTACCTAGAAACTCAAGCATCAATTATTAAAGGAAAGGCAGTGCTATTGCAGCACTGAGTCAAGAGGCGAGTTGTCAAACTACAAAATAGAATAATTAGATTAGAAAATTAAAGTTGATTTTTGTTCACATACATCGCTGGTTGAGCTTCTACAAACATAAGTTGGAAAAATGTCATATTTAGAACAAAACAAAGAAAGACTGAGGGTAATTACTGCATTAAAGATAGATTAAAGAAAAGGTAAAGGCACTTGAGAGAAATAATTTGTTAGCTGGAACCCTTGAGTCTCTGTATACAGAGCAGTTTTTTACCTGTTGAGATAATTGAAATTAATGAGCTATTAAACAAATGAAGTTAATAACAAATAAACAATCTTAAGTCAAAACACCAAAATATCAGGTTATATAGCACTAGTCATATTGTTTGCTAAAGAGCAGTCCCAGGGACACCTATAAATCAAAATTGAAAGTACCTTCATTTACAAAATTATTTACCTAAATTGAATACTCTTAACCTAAAATGAATTAAAGTTATTTGGATCCATATATATATATATATATATATATATATATATATATATATATATATATTTATTTTTTCTTTTTCATAAGCGCTTTGTTCTTTGTGACGTCACACTGGACAGACGAACAAACATACAAACATATATTTGTGACGTCACATTAACATAAAGTATAGACAAATGTACAGACATAAAGACATGTATAAAAAGAAAAGAAAAAAAAATACAATTGTGTGCACACTAAAGAGAGATCTCCTCGTCCCGGCCGGGAGGAATGACACTTAAGTTGTGAAATATTTTGAAGGACTCTTTTGAGGGAATCATTCTATACCTTCATCTTGGTCCTCTTGATTTTGTACCTTTTTTATTAATCTTGATTCTTCAATAACTTCATCTTGATCATTTTGATGTGGTACCTGTTTTATTAATCTAGATGGTATCCATATTGGAGAGGATTCGTGTTTTGGAAAAACACAAACAGCTCCTCTTCCCCAAATTAATACTGGATCTGGACCCTTCCATGTACCTGAAAGAACATCCTTCCAGTAAAGCAAAGGTTTATGTTGTTGGTGTGGATTCCAATGTCTGTCTCCAGCAGAATAACCATTAGAGTCTAAAGTTAAAAAATTTAAGGTAAACAGGGCAACTGCCAATCTGTCCTTAGGACTTTTCCAATTTCCTTCTTTTTGTTTTAATAACATAATTTTCAGTGTTCCGTTTGCTCTTTCAATAATGCCCTGACCCTGAGGATTGTATGGGATGCCTGTTTTATGGGATATATTGAATTTTGCGCAAAACTGTTTGAAAGATGAGGACGTATATGCGGGGCCATTATCTGTTTTAAGCATTTTGGGGATGCCCAATGCAGCAAAAGCTTGCAAACAATGAGATGTAACATCTTTAACTTTTTCTCCAGAATGTAAGGAAGCAAAAATCATGCCTGAGCATGTATCTATGGTCACATGAATAAATCGCAATTTTCCAAAACTTGGCTCATGAGTAACATCCATCTGCCACAAATGATTGGGCATTAATCCTCTAGGGTTAACTCCGAAATGAGGATTGGGCAAATGTGTCATACAAGATTTACAATCTTTTACAATTGTTCTGGCTTGCTCCTTTGTGATTTTAAACCTACGTTGCAAGGTGGTGCTGTTGACATGAAACTGGGAATGAAATAAAGTAGCTTGTTGTAGCGCTGAAAGTATAAATACTGTTTTTGTAAGTTCATCAGCCTTTTGATTACCTTCATGGAGGGGACCAGGCAAATTAGTATGTGCTCCAATATGGCCTACGAATAGAGGTTCTTTTCTTGCCCACAAAGTTTTTGTATTGATAAAACAATTTAAAGGCTGGAGTATGAGGTGCTATTGGTCCTGCTAACTCTAATTTTGGGACGGCTTGTACAATATAGTGGCTATCTGAAAAAATTGTTTACGGGCTGGTCCCTAAAATTTTCCAGAGCTCTTACCACAGCTTCCAGTTCCACTAGTTGAGCTGATTTGTGTGCAGTTATGTAAGTCATATTTTCATTTTTAGTGACTACTGTAGCAGTACCATTTGAGGACCCATCTGTAAATACATTAAATGCCTTAGGAATAGGTTGATTTTTTATTACCTGTGGAAATATAATAGGATGATTAATACAAAAAGATAATATAGGGGACTTAGGAAGATGATTATCAAAATTTGCAGAAGTAGAGCATTTAGCTATAGCCCAATCATTATCATTGAAGCATAAGTATTCAATCTGTGATGATGAATAGGGAGTAATAATAGTAGCAGGGTGAATGCCAAATATTTTAGTAGAAGTCTTAAGTCCTTGAAGAATAAGTTTAGCCACCATGGAGGTATAAGATTCAATTATACTTTTAGGAGAGACGGGCAAATGTATCCATAATAAAGGCCCTTGTTGCCAAAATACTCCTGTGGGTGTATATTGTGAAGAAATAATAATCAACATCAGCGGTTGAGTTAAATCAAATCTATCACAATGAGCTCCTTCGATGGCTTTTTCTACTAACTTTAAAGCTTTCCTAGCATCAGGAGTCAATGTTCGTGGTGAAGATGGATCAGGATCTCCACGAAGGATGTCAAATAAAGGTTTTAGTTGGCCAGTAGTGAGATTTAGTGTAGGGCGAAGCCAATTAATGTCTCCCAGTAGTTTTTGGAAATCATTGAGGGTGGTCAAATGTTCTTTATTTATTAAAATTTTTTGGGGGGTCTAACAAAAGTATCCATGATTTTAAATCCTAAATATAATATGGGAGATCTGGTTTGAACTTTTTCTTCTGCTATATATAATCCATATTTTTTTAAATTTTCTACCACATCACTGAATATATTAAATAAGATTTTTTGATTAGGGTGGGCCAATAAAATATCATCCATGTAATGTAGACACATGAGGTTTGGATATTTATTTTTAATGGGTTGGATAGCCTTGTCCACATATATTTGGCATATGGTGGGGCTATTAGCCATTCCCTGTGGTAAAACCTTCCATTGATATCTCTGATCAGGGCCATTATTGTTCATAGAAGGAACGGAAAAAGCAAACCTGGGGGCATCCAGAGGATGTAGGGGAATAGAAAAGAAGCAATCCTTTATATCAAGAGTAATAAGGTGGAAATTTTTTGGAATAGCTACGGGACTAGGAAGTCCAGGTTGAGTAGGCCCCATAACTTGCATGGTTTTATTTGATTTGTCTAAGATCATGTAACAATCGCCATTTTCCTGACTTTTTCTTGATCACAAATATGGGGGAATTCCAGGGAGAGGTGGAAGGTTCTATATGACCTGCTTCTAATTGTTCCTGAACTAATTGGTGGGCCGCTTGTAATTTCTCTTTAGATAGGGGCCACTGATGGACCCACACTGGCTTATCAGAAAGCCATGGTATTTTCAAAATTATTTTCTCAGTGGCCCCGAAAAAAAATATCTTTTTCCTTTATGACAATGATTACTTTTAGGGTTAAGATTACTCTGTACTTTTTGATAATGAGTTCTTTTATGATTAAGATTACCCTGTAGGTTTTCACATTTTCCATGGCCTGATGGCTGCTTGGCACCATTTATTTGCATTTTCATAAGCTAATTGAACAACTAATGGCATAGCTTGGTCAACATCTGCAAACACACTACCTGCAGTTCTCAAAAGTCGATCAGCAAAGTCGGCATACGGCTCATTAGGTCCTTGAATCACTTTTGACAAGCTACCTTGTAGATCCCCAGGTCCTTGTACAGTTTTCCATGCCTCTAAGGCAGCTGCATTTATCTGAGCATATATATCTGGGTCATAATCTGTTTGAGCCTGTACGTCTGTGAATTGCCCTTCTCCTGTGAGCATGTCTATATTATAGTTTTCAAACCCTGCAGCCGCGTTTCTTTTAGCCGTTTCTATACAAAGTTCTTGGAATTGCGATCGCCAAACCAAGAATTGCCCCCCGCTTAATGTTGCTTTACATAGACTTTTCCAGTCTGAGGGGGTTAAGCTAAAGGTGTTAAGGGACTCCAGCATACTCAACGTGAAAGGAGCTTGGGACCCATAAGTCATTACTGCCTCTTTGAGATTTTTTATTGTTTTGAAATCTACTGACTGATGGACACTCTGTCCATTTTTCTTTTCAAATGCTGGTGGTTCCCAATGTATCTGTGAGTTGTCCTCGAGAGCGCATAAGCGATCAGAAAGACTTTTTATTTCTGTTTCTAGGGTATGCAAATGCCTAGTAATACCCTTCATATTTTCTGTAATGGATTCCACCCATGGGGGAGTAGAGGACACAAGTGACTCCTCTGCCTGACGGACCTTTTTCTCGGTCTTTTTAAATTTCTTTTTCCTCATTTTCTCAGGATCACTTTTACTAGATTCCTCACCACTGCTAATTTCACTGACAGCAATATCCTGAGGCCCAGGTTCCAGTGAGAGCAAGTATCCTTCAGCTTTCGCCAATAACTCCCGAATAGCTTTAATAGCTTGGATTTTTGTCATTTTTGGGTCTCTTCTAATACTCTCTTTACTGGTCTCAGTTGGCCCAGTGGAATCTACACTTTTTTGATCACTTTCACTTTTGTCTATATACTCCTCACTGAGAACAGAGTCAGGTATATCAAGGAGTCTTTGCATAGCCTCTATCACTTGGGATTCAGTTATATTCGAACCCATCTTTAGAGACCTTTCAGTTCTTACCTGTCCGCTCCGAAGTTCCCCGTACGGGCCGCCACCTGTAGCTGCCTGAAGCGCTTGGAGCAACGGAGCCGCGGGAAGAACTTCAGAAGCAAACTGGAGACAAACAGCTTTTTATTCTGATAACTTTTCTCTCTGGTTCTATCAACAACTAACACACGCCAAACACACCACTAAAATGGCGCTGACCCGATCAGCAAT
>JAKELJ010000021.1:227389-332236 GCA_025594165.1 Tamias sibiricus | reverse complement strand
CACAAATGCCTCCAACTTGAGAACTTTTTACTTTAAACTACATCAAAGGACCCCTTTCATTTCTAATTCAGAAACCACTCTGGGGCCGGAATGCACTCTAATTTCATTAGCACCTGGTCTGGGTGGAACTTTATTCTCTACACATCATGTCCGTTCAGGTGGGACTTATTTCCTCTTGAAGGCTCTGTTGTACCCTGAGTATCTGAGGATAAATCCCTTGGATGAAGAAGATAACTCAGGAAACTTCAGACACCAGAGCAGGTCTTTTCCAAGCACCTAGTCACCCATCTATGTGATCAGTGACCTGGCCAGGCGTCAAGTCCAGAAGGGATGCCAGCAAGTATTGATTTCACATTTCCTGAACTCAAGGGAGGCAGCAAATTCTCACGAGTCACCTCAGGAGGCCGAAGACTTTAAGCGTCTACTGACTGTTGCATGCATTTTCAACTTCTTCTCCTTATTGTTGATCCAAGACGCAAAGAAAAGACCACCAACTCCAATTTTAGATTAAAGCAAGCTTATATTGTATACATATAAAGAGAGCTGGCCAGGGCTGCCCCTCCCAAACATTGGGCTTGGGGTCAGCGCCGCTCTCTGGGAAGACAAGGTTTTTATAGTTCAAAGAGTTACAAAAAAATCTTGGGAACTTACAGCTAACAAGGTCAGACAGGTGTAATTCAAAGCAAGTAGCAAACTAATATCTACATGGCATTGCATTCCAAGAAAAAAAAGGGGAGTAATAGTTAAACCTCACATCAAAAGTTTATGAGGCACCGTTAGTTTGAGAGAGAGAGAGTTGTTATCTGGTCAAGGACAGCCAGGCCTGAGCGAGCTCAAGGCCTGGGAATGAATGCCAGACAATAAGCTCAAGCCAAATAAGAACCCTAGCATTTCATAGAAAACTAAAGTGGGCTTTTCATAACTTTTTGACAGGATGGCTCCCAGTCTTAAGATGGAATTAGGCTGGTTTATCATTCCCCCCCCCTTTTTTTTTTTTTTTTTAACTTTTCAAATCTTTGATAGGGAGTAATCGTATAGGCTAATTTTATCGATGGTACATAATAGAATTAAATTGCAGCCCAATAAACCGGAGCATATAGTTAATAACACATGGGACAATAACTAGTAAGAGAAGGATACAAATTATAGGACCTAAGAGAGAAGTTAACCATGGAAACTAATCTCCCAAGCCTAACCAAGAATTACTCGTTTTAATTTTGTTAATCTCCTGTCTTATCTCATCTACCTGTTGTTGGATAACGTTAGAATAATCTGTAACATTAAAACAGCACATGTCTGGGAATTGTTGGCAACCCAAGTGATGTTTCAATAAAAGAAAATCAATAACCGCAATATTTTGTAACATTGAGGTTCGAAGTTCTTTCATCTCTTGATTAATTTCTGTCAAAACTTGTGCAGTAAGGTTAGCTGTTTTGCTAAAACTACAGGCTAATTTTGTGATTTCTCTTTGTATTCCTACAATTAGATCCGGAAGTGGCAAAAGAAAGGCTGCTGCAATTGCAGTGTCTAGTGGGTCTAGGAGGATTAAATTGTCATCGCAGTTGGAGGGCAGACTTCGGACCATTCGGTGGGGAGCTGTCAGAGATGGCAGTAAGGAATGATCCGTCCAATAGAAGAGATCCCAGAAAAGTTTGTAGGCAAAGCCTGGAAAGTTGCTTTATTACAGAGAAAAACCCATCCTGTTGGCAGTCGTTTGCCATTGGGTAGGGAGATATTTTGCTCAATAGAACAATTGGGGGGGGATCGGGGAAGGATGCAATCTATGCATAAACAATGCTTTTGAATAACCAGTGAAGCTGGCAAAGCTGGCTCTGCATGGTATACTGGCCAGTCTTGCTGCGTTGCTCTATCACCAGTGACTTTAACATAGTCAGTATATTTTACAGATAGACCCATAAGATTGTTAGCTAGCAATTGATGGATGGAGTTTCCTTCTTGTACACAGAAGGAACTTTTGTCCATAGTGTCAACAGCCAATTGTAACCAAAATTTTGAGTAGTTACAGAATTTAGGGGACTCACAGAAACATCCACCTTTAAAGTAGCTTTTGAATAAACAGTATCTATTGGGGCCCCTTTTTTTAGCTTAGTACAGGAATACTGTCCTGAATCTTGAGGGTGAGCAGAATATTTATAGATTCCAAAATTTATATTATCCCCTCGAGATTGGTCTGTAAGATTTTTCCATGGTCCCTCCCTGAATATCTGACTAAAAATTTCTTGGTTATCTTTATACCATTTGATAGGGCCAATTACTGGATCTTGACAAAAGTAAGTACAATTTAGTATTAGTGGAGATCCTGCAATAGCAGGTCCTTCTTGGGCTACAGATGCGTTACAAGGTTTGTTGAGGCCAGCATAGCTAAAACCCAAGGATACATGTATACTCCAACAGGCAAAAATTATTAGCATAATGCTTATAATAACAGGGAAAGCAATAAGAATCTAGTGACAAAATATTAAACCTTAGTAATTTTAACTTTAAAAGGCCCACGCTCAGTCACTTTCCACCTCTGGCTGCTGGATTCTCTTCCAGTGGGTTCTTCCTCCGTGGTTTCTGTAGGTGCCTTCTTAGCTGTGAGTGATGGATCCAGGCAGGAATACCAGCAACTTTGACGGCAGTAGGAGTGCGGAGAATCACGATGTAAGGGCCCTTCCACCTGGGCTCAAGGCTGTTAGTTCTCAAACGTCGTATCAGCACAGCATCGCCTGGTTGGAATGAATGATCGGGCAGTCTGTGTCCAACGGGCTGAGCAGCCTGGACCTGGGGAAAGATCTTATCTATGATTAGTTGTAGCCCTTTGAGTGTTTCTGAGATTGGAATGTCTCCCACCAGATCTTGGTGTACTCTGGGAACCAAAGGCGGTGGCCGCCCATAAATTATTTCATAAGGGGTAAATTTTTCCCGGTAAGGAGTGCAATGGGCCCTTAAGAGAGCAAAAGGCAGGAGATCAACACAGTTACCACCAGTCTCAAGTATTAATTTAGTCAAAGTTTCCTTTAATGTTCTATTCATCCTTTCTACCTTCCCTGAACTTTGAGGATGGTACATACAATGTAATTTCCAATTTATATTCAGGGCTCTTGAAATTAATTGAGATAATTTGGCCGTGAAGGCCGGGCCATTGTCAGACCCCAAAGTTAGAGGAAGGCCAAATCTAGGAACAATCTCAGTTATTAGTTTTTTAACTACTATTTGTGCTGTTTCTGTTCGAGTAGGAAAGGCTTCTACCCAGCCTGAGACAGTTTCAACAAAGACTAACAAGTATTTATATCCATATAGTCCTGGTTTAATTTCAGTAAAGTCCAATTCCCAAAATTCACCAGGTACAGTACCTTGACTTCTGTTTCCCTGTGGAAGATGGTTCTTTTTAGCATTTACCTGTGCACATGTCATGCAGCGATTTGAAATGTTCTGGAGTATCCCTCGGTGTCCCGGGAACCAAACGTGGGGTGAAATTAGTTCTGAAGTCTTCTTGGGGGATAAATGCATCGCCTGATGAAGATCAGTTAACCACTTTCTTCCTAAAAGCTTAGGCATGCAAATTTTCCCATCTGGGAGAGTCCACCAGCCGTGACAGTTTTGTTGGGCTCCCATAGAGGAGTACAAGTTTATCTCTTCAGTAGTGTATGAAGGAGTTTCTTCCTCAATTTTAACTGGGAGTTTGGGGCAATTTGAGAGTTCAAGAATAGTTTGACATTTTGACTCCCCAAGGGCTATTTCCCTGGCTGTTTGATCAGCCAAGTTATTACCTTGGGTCTGGGGGCTATTGTCTTTACGGTGTCCAGGCCAGTGGATAATAGCCAGTTTATCTGGCAACCAGATAGCCTCCAGTAATTGAAGGATTTCTTGTTTATTTTTGATAGTTTTTCCATCTGAAGTTAAAAATCCCCTTTGTTTGTATATCTGTCCATGCACATGTACTATAGCAAAAGCATAATGGCTGTCCATTGTAAATGTTTACCCGTTTTCCTTCTGCCCATCTCAATGCCTGTGTAGTTGCCTGCAATGATTTCTGCTTTAAAAGGGGCTGATCCCAGCCTCTGGGAAAGCCTGTGCCCAGATAATTTCTTTTTGGCCCGATAACAACTGCCACTCCCGCATACCTTATTCCATCCCGGACATAACTGCTACCATGAGTTAAAGGTCTCGTCTCTGTTGTTGACAGGAATGTCAGTAGTCCATGGTCGGGTACTTTTGAATCCAGCATCTCTGTTGCCCCTTGCATTGGCTCCTCTGGTTTCATCAGTGAGCAGGGTTGCAGGATTGATTCTGGGATTTACGAATGTCAATCTGTCCTTGTCTAGAAGGAGAGCTTGGTACTGAGTGAGACGGGCATTTGACATCCAGGACTGGTGGCATCCCTCAATAGGGTTTCCACTGTGTGAGGGGCAGTCACAGTGAGAGTCTGCCCCAGAGAAAGTTTGTCTGCTTCCTTTACCAGTATTGCAGTAGCCGCTATGGCTCGTAAACAAGGGGGGCCATTGGGATGCTACAGGATCCAGCCTTTTTGAAATGTAGGCAATTGGTCTTTTCCATGGCCCCCCTATTCTTCTAAAGTTTAAAATTGGTTTTGGCTGAGGAGCTCTGGCCTGTGATTGGGGCAAGCTTTTCGGATTACGTTGGGGGCATTCATTTTTCCAATGTCCAATTTCTTTGCAATAAGCACACTGGTTTTGTAGCAGAGAAGACCGCTTTTTGTCTCTGTTGTATATGGTCTGCCTTTGTCTAGGATTCGAGGTTTCAGAAGCCTGTAATGCGGCCACTGTGGCCCTGTTTACTTTCCTTATCAGTAGATCATCTCGGCTATCTCTATTTTCAAACACCTTTTGGGCTATTTCCAATAATTCTGACCTGGTTTTTCCTGCAAAACCATCTATCTTTTGAATCTTTTTACGGATGTCTGGGGACTGACTGAGTCACAAAAGCCAGATTAATCGCCTTGAGGCTTGTCGGGTCCTCAGGGTCTATAGGAGTATATAGACGGTATGCCTCCAGGAGGCGCTCGAGAAACGCTGAAGGCGACTCATCTGGCCCTTGTTTCACATCTGCTACCTTAGAAAGATTTGTGGGTTTCGAGCTGCCCTTTTAAGGCCCTCTAACAGAGTCTGGTGGTACTCACCGAGTGCTCTCCTACCTTCAGTTGTCCCATAGTCCCAGCTTGGTCTTCTCCTAGGTAAAGCTCGTTCAATCACTTCTGTTTTTTCGTCGCTTGTAAGAGCACTTATCCCAGGCAGCGCTTTAGCCGCTTCTGCCAGGATTCGCTCCCTTTCCTCCGTGGTGAAGAGAGTATGGAGAATCTGTTGACAGTCATCCCAGGTGGGGAGGTGATTAAAGAAAACGGAATCAACCAGAGAAATCAAGGAACTAGGATCCGTGCTAAAAGGGGGATTCTGGTTTTTCCAGTTATAAAGGTCTGTTGTGGAAAATGGAACATACACGTAGCGACCTTCTGGAATCTGGGCGGAGAGGAAGAACAGGGGCGGAGTCGGTTCCACTTCAGGGATATTAATAGAAATGGAGCCGGCAGGTCGGCCAGGGGAAGCAACTGAGTCAGGCCTTCCATAAGGGTGGCCCTGTCGGGTATGGGGAGGAGAAAGAACAGGGGCTGGCTCCTTTGGGAAGACTAGAGTTGGAGGAGTGGATGAGTGGGGCAATTGAGGGAGCGGTTGAGGGGAGGGAGAGGGAGATGGTGGAGTAGTTAGTGGAGCAGCTGCGACTGCACCCGCGGCAGGAGGATAAAGAGGAGCTGAAGCATCTGGGGGAAGGAGGGAATCCTCCGTAGAGTCCTGTAGGACAGGGCTCTTAGTGGATTTATGGTTTGTTTTTGAGGGACCCTGGGGAGTTCTCCCAGCCATAACCAGGGCTTGCCCTCCCTGTCGTTCCGGACCATCCAAACCTTCATCCAGGCGGGGGAATTAGTTGTTGCTTCCGCCCAGGGTAGAATATATCCTATTTGATCTGGGTGGCCAGGATTACCAAGAGTGATGTTAGATATAGCCCATGCACTTGGGGATCAAAGGTGCCCTCAGGGGGCCAGCCGAGTCCAAAGGTGGGCCATTCTACCTCACAGAATGTTCGGAGGCATTTCTTGGTGATGGGATAATCATAATCCTGCTTAACAAAATGGGGATAAAGTTTGTCAAAATTCCTTAAAACACAGTTCAAAGGAGTATCAGGCTTACTTGTCTTATTACCCATGTTGTTCAATTTTTTACATTCACAACAGAGAAGACACACAATGAGAAAGCAGAAAACAAAAACAACAAAACAAAACAAAACAAAAAACAGAACACAGGACAATACACAAAAGAACAAGAACCAGGCGCCAAACCAACCAGGGAGCAGTGCAACGTCTTGCTAATGCTCCGGACAGGAGTGCGTATGTGCCTCGTCAGGCACCTCTCTGTCCCCAGTGGGAATTCCTGACCAGAACCAGAAAGCAGTGGGACCTTTCACTACTGCCCTGGACAGGAGTGTATGTGCCTCGCCAGGCACCTCGCTGTCCCCAGAAGAGATCTCAAAACCAGATATCAGATGTTACTAGGGCGTCACTTACCTGTGGAGGTTTTTTTTTTTCCACTGGTTGCTTTCTAATTTTTGATGCGGCAGTTCACTCCAGTAGTCCGAAGGACTGAAGGCACACCCTGGGGCCTTGGAACGTCTCAAGGTGCGCACCCCCTAGGGTAGCACTTCGCCCCGGAGTCCCAGAGCGAAGATCCGGCTTCAGAATTTGTAGTGGTCTGAATCTCACTGCGGCCTCCAAAAATGTTGATCCAAGACGCAAAGAAAAGACCACCAACTCGAATTTTAAATTAAAGCAAGCTTATATTTTATACACACAAAGAGAGCTTGCCAGGGCTGCCCCTCCCAAACACTGGGCTTGGAGTCAGCCCCACTCTCCAGGAAGACAAGGTTTTTATAGTTCAAAGAGTTACAAAAAAAATCTTGGGAACTTACAGCTAACAAGGTCAGACATGTGTAACTCAAAGCAAGTAGCAAACTAATATCTACATGGCATTGCATTCCAAGGAAAAGGGGGAGTAATAGTCAAACCCCACATCAAAAGTTGATGAGGCACCATTAGTTTGACAGAGAGAGAGAGTCGTTATCTGGTCAAGGAAAGCCAGGACTGAGTGAGCTCAAAACATGGGCATGAATGCCAGACAATAAGCTCAAGCCAAATAAGAATCCTAGCATTTCATAGAAAACTGAAGTGGGCTTTTAATACCTTTTTGACAGGATGGCTCCGAGTCTTGAGATGGAATTAGGCTGGTTTATCAAAAGCACCTTCATTATCCCTTTCACAGTGTCCCTCAGGTCAAGGGCACAGCGTATAGCACCAAGGCCCAGTGCCAGGACTTCCTGTGGAAGCACCTTCAGTCTCTCCTGGTCTGCTTTGGGCCCCAAAGTCCAGGTTTCATGCTGAGGAATCACCACTACTCAGTTCTCCCTCAGGAATCTGGGAAAAAACTGGAGGTCTTGAGGGCAGCCCAGGCCTCTTGCAACTCATTTTAGAAAGGCCAGATTCTCCACAACAACCAGCACTACTTTCATACTGGGCCTCCATGGAGCACAATATTGAAGGGCTTTTCCGAAGACGGCACAAGAGCTACATCAGTCTCCATACTGCTTTCCATAGCGGTTGCACCATTTTGCAGTCCCACCAGCAATGTATGAGTGTGCCTTTTCCCCCACATCCTCTCCAACATTTATTGTTGTTTGTGTTCTTGATAGTATGGAGATTTCTTGGGAAAATGGGAATGGGAACCACCCTATGACCCAGCCATCCCACTCCTGGGTCTATTCCCAAAAGACTTAAAAACAGCATATTACAGTGACACAGCCACTTCAATGTTTATAGCAGCACAATTCACAATAGCTAGGTTATGGAACCAACCTAGATGCCCCTCAGTAGATGAGTGGATAAAGAAAATATGGTATATATACAAAATGGAATTTTACTCAGCAATAAGAGAGAATAAAATAATGGCATTTGCAGGTAAATGGATGAAGTTGGAGAATATAATGCTAAGTGAAATTAGTCAATCTCAAAAATCCAAGTACCGAATGTTTTCTCTGATATAAGGAGGCTGGTTCACAGAGTTGTTGGAAGGGGGTACATAGGATCAGAGGAACACTAGAATGGTCAACGGAAAGGGAGGGGAGGGAGGGAGTAAGGGGGGGTTGGAAAAAAATTGGTGGTTGAATGAGATGGATATCATTATCCTAAATGCATGATTGAAGATCTGAATGGTACTTATATACTGTGTATACAAGCAGTTGTATGTAAAAAAGATACTATACTTGTGCATGATGAATAAGTAAATAAAAAAAAAAAAAAAAAAAAAAAAGAGCTACATCAGTGCCCCCAAGGCGCTCATGCTAGGCCACTTCCGCCGCCCTTCCTGTGTGAAAAAAATGCCATTCGAGGACAAAGGCCCAAAAAGGCGTGACTGGCTGGTATGTTACCCTCTGAGTGACCCAGCTCTCCAAGATGCCTTTTGGGTTTGAAATTTGGATTGGACATTTCAAATACTTCTCCATTTTCAAGTGGGATCACAGCATCTTGCATGTTGGCCACATTGGCCTCCAACTTGAGACCTTTTTACCTCAAACTCCATCACAGGACCCCTTTCATGTCTACTTCAGCAACGACTCTGGGGCCTGAAGGCACTGTCCTTTCATTATAACCTGGTCTTGGTGGAATTTCATTCTCCACAACTCATGTCCATTCAGGTGGGGTTTATTTCCTCTTCACGGCTCTGTTGTACCCTGCGTATCTGAGGATACATCACTTGGGTGAAGAAGACAATTGAAAAAATTCTGACCCGGGAGTAGATCTTTTCCAAGCAACTACTCACCCATCTATGTGGTCATTGACCTGGCCATGCATCAAAGCCAGCAGGGATGCCAGCAGGTTTTGATTTCACATCTCATGAACTCAATGGAGGCAACAAATACTCATGCATCACCTGAGGAGGTCGATGACTGTGGGCTTGAACTGACTGTTGCCTGCATTTTCACCTTCTTCTCCTTATCAACCATGAAAGCATGGCATTTCCCCGTGACATGAAATATGCTTTCCACTCCAAAACTTATCTCGAGGCACTAAGCATGCCTATAATTTATGCACATTTCAGTCTTATACACAATATGTGACCACATTTTTTACACAAGTGTATCATTAGCCAGCAGATTGATTTTCCTGATTTCCTCATCTATTTTGATTGTCCTTCACAGACTTTTTTTTTTTTTTTTTTTTTTTTTTTGGTTCTTTCTCTTTGTCCATTGATGGTTTAAATTAAAATCAACTTGCACAGTCCTGAGTGACTTCACTGGAGCACAATGATAATAAAACTGATAGATAGGTATGCAGAATAAAAAATGAAAAAAAAAAAAAAAAAACAGTGCCACCTTCAAAGACCTACACCTTTCTCCCTCTACTGTCCTCAACAATTGCATAGATTTGGCCTCCCTACTGATAGCGGTGATACATTTGAATGGATCTTGCCACCATCTCTACCAGAAAACAGGTTTCCAAATGGAGTTTTGACTCTGGGTCATGTCTGTTGCTCTTGGGGCTTGGACACACATGCTGATGCAGTCCTGTGCCACCTACAATGGTTGTGTTTTGTCTGTTCTACTTGGACCCTGAATTGCTTAGAGCACTACAGCATGGTGACTTCAAAGTAAGCCTTGTTGCATCTTTCACCAATGAACCCGGACCAGAACATAAGTGTGTCAAAGCACCTTTATTATCCATTTGACAGTGTCCCTCAGGTCAAGGGCACAGAGCTTAGCACCAAGGTCCAGTGACAGGACTTCCTGTGGAAGCATTTCGGTCTCTGCTGGTCTGCTCTGGGCCCCCAAAGTCCAGGTTTCATGCTGAGGAATCACCACTACTTGGTTCTCCCTCAGGGCCCTGAGAAAAGACAGGGAGGTCTAGAGGACAGCCCAGGCCTTCTGCAACTCATTTTAGAAAGGTCAGTTCCTCTACAACAAACAGCACTACTCCTATACTAGGCCTCAATGGAGCACAATATTGAAGGGCTTTTCCCAAGACTGCACAAGAACTACATCAGTGCCCCAAGGCGCTCATGCTAGGCCACTTCCTTTGCCCTTCCTGTGTGCAAAAAATTCCATCCGGAGGCAAAGTTACAAAAAAGCATGACTGGCTGGTCTTTTGTCCTCTGAGTGACCCAGCTCTCCAAGATGCCTTTTGGGTTTTAAATTTAGATTGGAAATTTCTAAAGTCTCTCCATTTGTTAATTGGGATCACAGGATCTTGCATGTTGGCCACACTGGCCTCCAACTTGAGAATTTTTTTACCTCAAACTCCGTCAGTGGACCCCTTTCATGTCTAATTCAGAAACCAGTCTGGGGCCTGAATGCACTCTCAAAATCGAGGCACTTAGAAAACTCCATGGACCCCTGTCTCTAATAAAATACATAATAGGGCAGTAATGCAGTTTTTTAGAATGTTTTGTGATCAGATGAAATTTTATCTTCAAAAGGCCCCACGTCAAAAAGTAAAATGCAATGAAAGAAAATAAACCTCAACATCATGGGAAGTGAGGTTTTTTTTGATTATAGTGGTTGTGTTTTTTTTTTTTTGTTTTTTTTTTTTTTTTTTGTTTTTTTATTCTGGGGATTGAACTCAGGGGCTCTCGACCACTGAGCCACATCCCCAGTCCCATTTTGTATTTTATGTAGACACAGGGTCTGTTGAGTGGCTTTGTGCCTTGCTTTTGCCAAGGCTGGCTTTGAACTTGAAATCCTCCTCCCTCAGCCTCCAGGCCTATGCCAGGGCGCCCGGCATGAAGTCATTTTTGCGTTTGATCAGGAGACAGTTTAAGCCTGGCTGGCCTCTGGTCGTATTTCTTGCTCCGAATTCCCCTGGCCGCTCTGGTCACCGTCCTGGCCCCACTGTAAGAAGCCAGTGATGGCATCAGGGTGCCATTATTGTTTGGCCGGGCCCCAGGGTAGCCATGCATCTTGTCAGACATTGTTGTGGGGGTTTCTGTGAGGGTGTTTTCCAGTGAGATTAACAATAGACTGAGTCAAGTGGATGTCCATTGCCATATTGTGGTGGGCCCCGCCCTATCAGTCAAAGGGCAACTAGCACACAGCAGGGTGAGAGGGAGCTCTTCCCGCCACTGCCTTCCTTTGAATGGAGCCATGGCCTCTCCTTGACTCTTCAGCTGCTTCTCATCTTTGGACTGGAACTGAGAGATCAGTTTGGCAGATTTTGGATTTACCTGCCTCCACAATTGTGTGTGTGTGTGTGTGTGTGTGTGTGTGTGCACGTGCGCGCGCACACATGTCATGCACCCTGGCTCAATTCTAGGCTGTTCGTAGCCACCCAATGCTGCACAGAGTTATGCTGGGGCCATCAAAGGCCTTTTGAACCCAGAGGACCCCACCCAGCAAACCCTCAGTCCCAGGAGGGGCACTGGTGGCCCTGACCTCCCTGGGGGTCCTGGGAGGTGGTGCAGGCCCAGGGGGCAGGCATTGTGGTGGGGGGAGCAGGGACTAGAGGTCAAGGCTGAGGTCAAGGGCAACCAGGCAACAGAGAGGTGAAAGCAGAGAGGAGGCCCAGGCGCGGCCAGCGGGTCCTGGCCACTGTTGCCAAAGCAGAAGTCACTGTGAGCCATGTGGGACAGGCCCTGGGGAGGCAGAGGACCCGAGTGTCCCAAAGGTGAGCCCCGGGCCCTTGTGCCTGCCCTGCCACAGCAGCCCCTCCTCACCCCTCATTCAGAACACAACTTACTCAGAAACCGCTGATCAAGTACTTCCTTCTCTGGGGCCTTGGGGACAGCAAGTGGGACAGCACTGGTCTGTCCTCAAGGAAGGAGAAGAGATAGCTATCAATATTCATGTTAATACCCTCACCAGATATGCTATTAACTCATTCCATCCTCCCAACAGCTCAGCGAAGCAGGTGCTACCTTTTACATGTGAGGAAACTGAAGCACAGAGAGGTGAAGTGAGTTTCCCAAGGTCACACAGCTACTAAGTGGCAGAGCTGGGGTTTGCACCCCAGTGGTCTGGCTGGACTCATTGACAAGGTGTAATGCAATGCTAGCTGCAAGTGTCACGCTTAAGTGTGGCCCAGGCATAGTAGCTGAACAAAGTGGGCGCCCTGCTCTGGCAGGCGCTCTGTGGACCCAACGTTGGTTCACACCTTGAGATCTCCACCCCACTGCCATGGTGTTGGGAGGCGGGGCCTTTTTGGGGTGATCAAGTGATGAGGGTAAAGTCCCCATGAATGGAACCAGTGTCCTAATAGGAGGGACCCCACAGAGGCCTGTAGCCCTCTTCCACCACGTTCATCAGACCCGAGGAGGACTCAGCAGTCTGGCACCCAGAAGGAGGTCCTCACTAGAACCAGGCCACCTGGCACCACCACCTTGGACGTCCAGCCCCCACGTCAGGGGGCTTGTTCCGGCAGCGCCCGCTGATTCATTCAGGACTGTGGACTCGCAGGGAGAGGCCTGGGGATCCCTGGGGTAGGAGTTCACCAGGAGCGGTGCTGACGCTCGGAGCCTAGATTCTGAGCAGGGCAGAGAAAGTTCACCTGAGGGAGACAACCCAGGGGAAGGCCGGGGGAGACCCAGAGCCACCTGTGCGGAGGAGCTGAAGCAGCCGCACCCGGCCATGCAGGCCGCGGTGACGGGCAGCGTCGGTCCTGGCACGCTCCTCGCCTGGCCCGGCCGCACCTGCGGCTTGCGGAGCCGCTCACCTGGGCAGGGCTGCCGGCAGTGGTGGCTGCGGCAGCCGCAAGGCAAGTGCGAGGCTCGGGTGGCCTTCCTTGCCCTAGTAGGCTCTCCAGACCAGTCCCTCTCACTGCCACAGGGTGGCCCCGCCCTCGGGACCCCGGGCCCTCCAGGCAGAGGGCGCCCACCTCTGGCGGAGGCCGGGACCCAAGGACGCAGGCTGGGGCCTTGGACCCACTGATGAAGTGAACCTCAACCTAGCGGGTGGCCCGGGCGACTATGCTGGTCCCCTTGAGGCTTGAGCTTGTTTTTTACTTTTTTGTGCGAGGCTGGGGACTGAACCCAGCGCCTGGAGCCCCTGGGCTAGCCTCCACGCGGCCACGACCCCGCCTGGTCTCCTTTCTTTCTTTCCTTTTCTTTCTTTCTTTTTTTTTTTTAAATATAAAAGCACTATGCAAAACTTTATTTATATTAAATCCTAATAGTTTTATAAAAAGTTGAGGCATTGGTAGGGGGTTGGGGGTGAGTGGGTACGAGGGGCGCGGGGTGCGGTGGGAGGGAGGGGGGTGGGGATGGTTGGGTGTGTTCGGGCTTGGGTGGGATGGGGGGGTGTAGTGGTGGGTGTTGGGCGCCTAGTGAAGTGGCGCTGGAGGAGTAGGTGCTAGGTAGGCGTGTGAGTGCGTAGTGGTTGGGGAAGGGCGTCCGGGGTGGTGCAGGGGGGAGTGAGTGAGGGGTTCGTGTGTACGAGTGGGGGAGGTGGGTCGTGGGAAGGGAGGGTTGGGGGGAAGGTCGTTGGAGGGGGGTGGTGGGGGGGAGCTGTGGGGGTAGGGTGGGCGGCGAGGGGGGGGGTGGTGGTCAGGGGGCGCGGGGGGCGGGTAGGGGAGGGGGGTTGAGATGGGAGGACGGGTGGTTCGTAAGCGGGTGTGCTGGAATGTGGGTGGGAGCGGGTTGGGACGTGGGGGGGATGATGGGGGCGGGTGTGGGGTTGAGCTGGTGCGGGAGTCTGGTACAGGAGAGGTGAGGCCGAGTGTGGTTAACAATCCCTATGGCTTTGTGAGGGGGGGCTGCAGGCGGGGGGTGTTGTGGGGGGATGCGGGGGGGGGGCAGTTGGGCGCTAGGGTGGGCGGTGGGTGGGGGTTTGGGAGGCCGGGGTGGGGGGGGGTGTCCCGGGTTGGGTTGAGTGGTAGGGCTGTGAGGGGTCGTTGGTGGAATGGGGTGTGTGGGCGGTGCGGGTGCGGTTACGTGGAGGTGTGGGTGCGTGGGGGGGGTGTGGGGTTCGGTTGGGGCAGGGGGGGGGGTTGTGGGTTGGGTGGGGGTGTGAGGAGGGGGATGGTGGGTGGGGGTGGTGGAGGGAGGTGTGGCGGGGTTGGGGGGGTGGAGTTTGAGGGGGGGAGGTGGGGCGTAAGGGGGTTGGCGTGGCGGTTCTGGGGTGCGTGGGTTTGAGCGTGGTGTTGTGGGAGGTTGTGGGTGGTAGTGAGGTACGGAGGGATTGGGGTGTAGGGGGCAAGTGGGGGGTAGGGGGGGGGCGGGTGTGGTGGTGCGGCCAGTGTGTAGGTCGTGAGTGCTAGGACGGGGCGGTTGGATTGCGCGTTCTTGATAAGGTTTTTGCTCGTTGGGGCGTTTAGGTAGATATGGGGAGACCGTGTTCGTTGTTGACGTGCTGTTTGAGGGGGGGTGGGTGGGTGTGCAGGGCGGATTGGGTGCGTGGCGGGGGGTTGGAGTGATGGGGTGGGGGGGTGTGGGGGCTTTGGGTTAGGGCGGAGTGCGCGTATCGGGCGGGTTGGGGGGCTGGGAAGTATGTGGAGGGGGGGGGGTATGGTCTGGGGTGCGGGTGGGGTGAGGGCGGAAGGGGGTGTTGAGAGTGGAGGGTGGCGTTTAGTGGGGGGGATGGGGGTAAGGGGTCGGGTAGGGGTGGGGTGGGGTAGGGTTGGAGGGGAGTGTGGGGGGGTGATTGGGTTGCTCGAGGGCGGGGCGGGGGTCCTGGTTACTTCTGGGTGGGGTGGCGGTGCGGGGTTGGTGCGTGGGGTGTCGTGGGGATGGATATGGGGGGTTGGTTCGAGGGTGGTGGGGGGGGGGGGTGGTTAGATGCGAGCATGGCGGAGCTGTGTGGTCGGGGGAGAGGTTAGGGGGGATGAGCTGGGAGGGGTTGTGGTGAGGTGTGGTTGTGAGCGCGTGGCGGGTTGAGGGGGAGGGGGGGGTGGGTGTGTTGTGCGGAGGGGGTAGTCGCTAGCGGATGTCGCGTGTGGGGGTCCGAATAGGGGGGGGGGCGTGTGGGTGTGGGTGGGTGGGTTCATTGGGGTGTTAAGGGTTACGCGTGGGGGAGTGTAGTGCGGGCGGGTGGTGCTGGGCGGGCGGGGAGTGGGGTGAGTGCGCGGTAGGTGGTGGGGTTGGGGCTGAGTGCTGGGGTGGGGGGGATTTTCGGTGGTTATGCTGAGGGGTCTCATGATGCTTAGCCAGGAGCAGATGCTTTGATGCGTCGTAGCGGGAGCTGGCTGGTTTCATGGCGGCGGAGGGGGGTGGTCGGGTGGATGAGGGAGTTGCGGGGGGTGGGCCTGGGGGTGGTGGGGAGTTCGGGGGGGGGGTTCGTGGTGGTTTAGGTGAGGGGTGGGTTTGAGTGTGATGGGGGTGGTTAGTGTGTTAGTGTGTGGGGGTGGATATTGCTGGTGTCGTTGGGGGGGGGGGGGGCGAATGGGGGGTGGGGAGGGATTGTGGTGTGGGGTGTAGTGAGGGGGGGTAGGGGGGTGGGTGCGGCTCGGAGGTGTGGGATCCAGGATGGGGGGGGTGACGGGGGGCTGGTGCTGCGGGTGCCTGGTTTGGGAAGGGTGGTTGTGGGGGGGTAGGGGAGACGGGGGGGGGGGGGGGGGGGGGAGCGTGACAGGGATGGTGGTGTGGGGAGGGGTGGCGTATTTTGGAGTGTTACCGTGGGGGATTGGGGTTTGTCTCAAGCAATTAATAAAATTAGGATCGGTGAGCGGGAGCCTGGATCCTGGGTTGCTGAGGCTTTGAGCGGGGGTGCATTGTAACAGAATACCATACATTCAGCACTAATTGTGACTTTCATCAGAAACAATCATTAAATAAATATTAAATAATAGAACATGATACCAAGGGAAAAGGGGAGCACTTGATGGTTTTCCAAACGGTAGTAAGAAAGAAACATTTCAACATACCCCTGATGTGGGGACATGATTGACCTATGACTAAAAGGCACTTGGGAGAAGGAATCGAAGGTTTATTTTTAACTGAAAGGATATTCTTGTTGATTGATATTCTTGAAAAATTCAAACCCTGAATCTTTCATATTAGGAAATGGATGTACACCAGGCAAATGACTTATCTAAAGTCACAGAAGGACTCCTGATAGCAAATCTGGAATCTTTTTCATATCAAAATGTTTATACTATAATACAATCATAATTTTTAAAACATCAAGCCAGATATGAGCTGGGTACAGTGGTGCATGCCTGTAGTCCCAGCAACTGGGAAGGCTGAGGCAGGACTGAAAGTTTGAGGCCACACTCGGCAATTTAGCAAGTTCTGGTCTCAAAAAACAAACAAACAAGATTGGGGACGTGGCTCAGTGGTGGAGAGGCCCTGGGTTTAGTCCCCAGTACCCAAACCAAAACTAAAGCCAAAAGATCAAGTCAGATACCAAGGAAAGCAAATCACGACATCTGAAACTAACACAAGAATTTGATAAAAAATATACGTCAACCACCGTGTTGTATCATCAGTGTGGACAGCGCTGCTGACACTGATGTCAGCAGCTCACTGGTGTCCTAGTTCATCCACACGCTCCTGTGTCACTCTCTCTTGTGTTGGTTGTGTTTTCCTTTGTATCACTTGAGTTCAATGTTTTCCACAGAAACTTCTCATTGGATTTCCAGAGGGAAGTTTACAGCCCTTCCTTCTTTTTGGAGTGTGCAGCAAGGGGTGCTTTTTCACACAGGCTCTCTATAACTGCTACGTCGGTGAGTTTACTGAGACTGTCCTCATTCTGCTCATTCAGGATGTCCCAGAAGACTTTTGGTCTCTGTTTTGATTTTTCCATGGGCCTTGAAAGAACTTTCTTTGGCAGTCGTGTGGGACTGTTCCTGTGACTTTTAAAGAGGTCATCGAGAATAGAGGTGTCACCAAGCAAGCCTTCCACAGAAGCATTTCCGAATGCTGGATTTTCTACCGTTTTGTCTTCTGATTGAAAATGGATCTGTTTCTTGAGATGCCCATTCCTGAGAGGTACTTTTGGTCTTGCTTGGTATTTTCCAGCTGCCTCTCCTGTGCCTCTGACTTGTCCCTGGGAGAGCAGGAGGCCGCCTGGTCTCTGGAGGCTCGCCCATCTTCCTCACTCTCAATCTCTTCAGCAGAGCTAACAGGTGATTTTGTGGTTTCTGCATCACTGGAAAGTGCCTCTTCCTGACAGGTGCCATGACCCTGAAACTTAACTGATTTTCCTTTAGATACTTTTGGACTGCAAATTTGAGAAATTTGGCCGGTACAATCTTTAAAGGACAAACTTTTAGAATGTGATGGTTTTCCTTTTATAAAAGAGTTTCTTTCTTTACATTTATTTCTGATACTATCTCCTTCCTTGTGGGAAGATTTGATGAATTCTGAAGCAGAATCCACAAACCATTCTTTTACCTCTGGATACTGAGAAGCATAAAAGTCTCTTAGCATTTTCTGTCGTTCTTCTGAAGTGGCATTAGTTATATGTTTAGCGAATTCCTTTACAGAAGATGAGTTAAAGTAAAAGGCCATTTCTTCAAATTGTTTTCTCAGAACTGCAAATAGCTATGTTATCAGGAAGCTGGGAAAACTGCTTCAACTCAAACATGTCAGGCGCGGCCCACTGGCTCATATGATTCTCAGCTTTGCTAGATCCAATCACATGCTGGTATGAGTGGACATAAGCCACTTCCTGAACACCACCTAGAATTTTATCCATTGATTCATACATCTGGCTCTTGATTGGCAACTTTCTCATTTGAAAATTTCACTGGTTTTCTTGGTATAAAAGTGTTGATTTTCTTATCATGGCTAGGCAGTTTTGCAGAGAAGCTGATGTTGTCTTTTATAGTTTTTGCTCTATGGCTCTGTTTAGTGCCACTGAAGTGGCTGACAGGTATATGTCATCTGAGGATGAAAAGTCATCAATAAGTTGAGAGTTACTATCCTCATCTGTTGCACACAATTGATTTGTTTTCTTCATTGTTTTAGGAAAACTGTAAAGTTGTCTTTTGTTTTCCTTTTTCCTCTTAAGCCTCAATGAACTAGTAGCTCTTTGTTTTCTTACCCTTGTCTTGGGGTAAATTTCAATGTCATCAGATTTGTCACTAATATCACCAGTGTCTTGTCTTTTCATAATAGGTTTCAGGGTTCTGTTCTCAGGATTTAAATTTTTTGAAACGAGTCCATGTCTTCTGTCATCAATCTCTTCACCATCACCATTGTTTTTTATTTTTACCAGGTTTTCTATTTCAGAATCTTCAGATTCATCTAAGGGTGGCTTATACCTTATACGATTGTTAGGGAATCGTGGAGCTGTATATTGTGTGGGAAAGATGACATCACTGTCTTCTGATTCTGTGCCATTCTGTACGTTGCAATGACATCCCACCAGATGTGCAGAGTTTTCTTCAACATGAGACTCAGAAGAAACATTCTGTTTTAAGATTTTCTCACTTTTATCAAAAACACGTTTTTCAAGTGGATTTAAGGTATTATCTAATGTCTGATGTTTTGAAGTACCAACTGCATCCTGAGTTTTCTGACAACCAGCATCTTTGGTTTCTGCTGGAAGGCATGTGGGCTGTTCATCAGAACTTTCACCATCAGACACAGCATTTCCTCTGCTATCTTTAACCGCTGTACACTTTGCCTCCAACAGTTTAGAGAAACCACACTGGAGTAAGGTCAGCTGCCCTGAAGAACCTGCAGCTCTGCTTGCATCAGATGCTGTGTTGTTAGCAGTCTTTATTCTTGAGGCTCTCATGGACTCATCATCACTAAAGTCACTGCAGAGATCACAGGCGTTCACAGCCAGTGGCTCTGCAGGTACGTCTTGTCCTCTGGATTCTTGACAGACAGGCTCCCCGGGCATTTCTGGTTTGTGTGCTGCAGGTCCCTCTCTCAACCATGTTGTGGCAGTCATGATTCCTGCTTCCACTTGGCCTTCTCTCTCCAGGATGTCCCTCGTAAGGCAAGATCCTTGGGATTTTAGTTTGAAGAGGTTATAGGTCCCAAAAAGTTCTCCTCAATGCTCTTTTATCCTTGAACTGCTTCAAAATATTGCTTGGCATTTTCACTTCCAACTACCACACAGTGAAGTTGCTGTTTGTATATCTGTCGTAAATACATGATCTCTTCCACGGTTCCCAAGGATATCAGCCTAAGCATCTTAACATCTCTGCACTGTCCAATCCTGTATGCTCTGTCAATGGCTTGAAGATCATTGGCTGGATTCCAAGTTGGATCAAATAATATAACAACATTGGCACCAACAAAATTGAGGCCGAGTCCACCAGCCATCGTAGAGACAAGGCAAATGTTAATGCCTTGTGTACTGTTGAACTCCTTCACGATCCTGAGCCTTTTCTCTGATTTTGTGCTTCCATCAAGTCACCGGTAATCCAGCCCAGATGAAGAGAAGAACCTTATCTCTGTTTTTTCAGAAATGATTTAAAAGCTGCTGAAGAACCTTCATTTTCCCACTGTATTTAGGGTCAGAAAGAGTTTCAAAGGATGATTCTTTGCTTTTCTGCACAAAATCCGGAAATTTGGAAAATACCTGATCACATATCATTTTGATAAGTGTTTTCTGCTGCTTGGAGGTACTGGCAGCTTGCAGCAGTGCGACATAATTAGCCACCTTCTGAAGGACTGTGAGGTAACTGAGATACAAGGTTTGTACTGTTTCACCACAGGAATTGGTCTTATAACTACAATTTCTCCTTTTCCGGCCACTGCTGCAGGTACAAGGCTTAGAAGATTAAAGTATCAGAGTGACATCTTCTGTTTCTAACACTGTTTGATAGACAGCTTTCCGGAAATCCGTCAGAGAGCAATAAACCATCCGGTCTTCCTTCTTAGGCAACTGATCCTTGATAAGAGTCTTGGTTCGCCTAAGAAACCAGCCCGACATCTTTGTCGCAAGCCTTTGCATGGCCTTTTGACCAGTATCTAGTTCTCTTTTTGTTGCTGTGTGTCTCTGACCATGTTCTACTGGGTCAGAAAATTGCTTCTTGAATTGGATTCTGCTACCTAAAAGTCCTGGCACAGCCCAGTCCATAACACACTACAGTTCCTTCATGTTGTTCTGAAAAATGGTTCCAGTGAGGCCAATGCAAACATTACACTTTAGAGCTTTCATAACTTCTGTTAGTCTTGCATTTGGATTCTTGATTCTATGGGCTTCATCCACAGTGACAGCTGACCACTCCAAACTGTTCAGTTCATCCAGACACAAGCACAGTGTTTCAGAAGTTGTTAGTGCAATTTCACATTTCCTCTGCTTTATACGAAGCAGTTCATTGTCTTTTTTGTTACCATGCAAAACAGTGACTCTGAAATATCCCCAGGTATCCAATTCATCCTTCCAGTTGTAGAGGACAGACAGAGGAGCAACTATTACGAACATCTTTTTTGCTGTAGAAGAAAGTGGTTCCTTCTTCATACTTCTTAGTAAACATTCTGGCATATTATCTTCAATATCCTCACGTGTTCCCTTTTTATGCAGCACTGCAGTCAGAAATGAAATAACCTGTACTGTTTTCCCAAGTCCCATGTCATCACCCAGAACACAGCCTCTTCCTTGGATGTAGTGTCCATAGAGAAACTGGGCTCCCTCCCTTTGGTAGTCTCTCAAATACCTATTAATAGTATAAGGAATAGAGTCTCCATCTTCAGATAATTTAAAGGCAGCAGCAGATGATGGAATTTTCGGTTTGGGAAAAATGGTTTTTCCAAATCTTCATCATCAAATATAAAATTCCTGGGGCAACCTTTAGCAGATTTTACTTCTTGAAGTCTTTTAAGAGGTATTTTACTTTCTTGAAAATCTGAATAGATGACAACAACAAATGACTTGCCATTTTCATCCACTGTGATAGGTTCTATGCTTGCTTCACAAAGGTTTTCATCACGTGGAGAAGGGGCAAGACATCTTTGTCCTGGAAGCCACCTTTGCATGGACTCCGCATGCGGCCTGGGGCCTTGGGATCCGTCGCACCAGGGCTGGGGTTGGGCAGCGCCACGGCACCCAGCCCTGCGGGTGGCGGAGAGCCCCGCGGAGACCACAGGTGGGCCAGCTGCGGCCTGCGCCCTCGCCTGGTCTCCTTTCTGATGCGAGCTTCACTCAGGGTGCATGCGCCATTGGCAACCGGGGTCAATGACACTGACAGGTTCCCAAGGGATTGGAAAGGTGCATCCCAAATCCTGGCCTTCCGGGGGTGGGGTAACAAATGCTGGAAGAAGAGGGGCTTCCCTTCTTTCATCTCAGCACCCATAATCAAAAGGGGAGACTGCGCTCCTAGAAACCACCAAGGGAGAGGCTCTGGCTGAAGGAGAAGGAAGGGCAGAGTGGCCAGAGCGGCCAGACCAATGCCAGCCCGGATCCCCCTCATCAATTGCTCAGCTACCTGAATCTCTCTGCTTTTCCACTTTCTTTGGCTTCACAATTGTGGGGTTTCTCATCCGGGGATTTGAGCTCGACCCCAACCCGTTAATTCGGGGCTGTGAGTCTGAGATCTCCCCAACCTGGAATTGAGCTGACCCCCAACCTATTAATTCAGGGCTGTGTGGGCCTAGTTCTTCCAAACCAAGAATCAAGCCAGGTGTCCGCCTGCTTATCCAG
Source organism: Tamias sibiricus (assembly GCA_025594165.1). Taxonomy (NCBI): domain Eukaryota; kingdom Metazoa; phylum Chordata; class Mammalia; order Rodentia; family Sciuridae; genus Tamias; species Tamias sibiricus. Next base: position 310,645 of record JAKELJ010000021.1, on the reverse strand, counting down.
AAATCTGGGTTCTTCCTTGGTTATGCAAATGAGTTTGAGCCCAAGCTCCCTCCAAATGCCTGGGGGTCTGAGCTTGGCTCCTCTTTGCAGATGAGATGCCACTTTATGCGACCACCAAGAATTAACTTTGTGTGCTTTGTCTGTACTCTTGATGTATTTCTATTGTATGACCACCAGGTTCTAATACATTTAATTATCAATAATAAAACCAGTTCAATGGCCCTGTGGAATCTAAAGCCAGAAACTAGCTAAGCCGGTAGGATGAGCCCAGTTGAAGAAGATACTAGGGCAATATAACTTTATGAGCAGGCATACCTAGAGTTTAAGAATTTTTAACATTATCTTTAAGATTTTTAGAATACCTCCCCCTGCCTATAGATAAGATTAATTAGTAGTTAGTATAATTGATCTTCCCTAGGCACACAATTTGGTGTTGGGGGTGCTGAGGATTAAACTCAGGGGTGCGCTCTACCACTCAGCTGTGTCCCTGTAGTCATTTATTTGTATTTTTTAAATTTTTGAGACAGGGTCTTGCTAAGTTGCTTAGGGCCTCACTAAGTTGCTGAGGCTGGCCTCAAACTTGTGACCCTCCCGCCTCAGTCTCCGGAGTCACTGGAATTACAGGCAGGTGCCACTGTGCCTGGCTTGCTGTTCATTTTGAAAGTGTGCCCTGCTTCGTTTTGGTGAAGGAACCATTCCTAAGATCAGTGTAGGAAAAAATACTTTGATAGATCCCCAGGATTTGAGGTCCTTCAGACGGACGTGGGGAGCATTTTCTTCAGAGGGCTCTGGAACCTCCTGGCTAGAAGTCCTAAGGACTCGACCGAGGGGCCCTACACCTGCCCCCCTGAGATGCACATTCAGTGGAACCTGGGCTGTGCCGGGCTCCCCCTCGCTGGGCTGCAGTGCCCATCCAGTGGCCTGCCCTGGTGAGGGGACAGGCCGGGGTCATCCAGGAAAACTTTGCCCTGCCTATGCTTTGTCCTTGCGTCCCTCTTTACCTTCCTGCCGAGATGCCATGTGGGGGAGGGGAGGTGGAGGTGTGCCCCTGGGAGGGGGCAGGTGGGGGCCGCAGGGCAAGGGCTAGCTCAGGTCTCTGCACACAGGTCTGAGCACGGTGGCTGTGTGGCCCCATTTCCTGGCAGAGGTGGGCGTGGGTGTGGACCTCTGCCTCTCTCTCTCTCTCTCTCTCTCTCTCTCTCTCTCTCTCTCTTTTCTCCATCACAGAAGCTTCTGGAGACCCAGTCTTCTTCCTTCCCTCCTGCACCCATCTTCCCTGGGCCTGGATGGTGTGGGCTCCCTCGCTTCCTGTAAGAGCCTTAATGAGGAAGTAGCTAAGATGGCTGCTGGCTGAGAGCCTAGAGGAGGCATTTACTTGTTTACACCTGACCTTAATGTAATTAACTAAGAATCTTTCTGTGCCCGTGGACACTGTGTGCCACACCTGTAAGTTGAGCTTGTAACACGTGTATGCTTGATGGGTGTAGAGTATTTAACCAGGCTGGGGGTGTCAGAAAAGGGGAGAAGACAGAGAGAGAGAGAGAGAAAGCAGAGAAGAAGAAGCAAGAATAAAGGAACCATTCATTCCCAGTCTGCCTACGATTTCTTTCCCTTGGTATCATTGCCTTAGGCGGCAACAGCTCCCCATCCCTTCTTCTGACCCCCCAGATATAGACACAGGACCCATCTGTGGTCAGAACTGCTTTGGCAAGCCCTGCAGAGAAGCAGGTTTGCAGGGAGCACATCTGGGTTCAATTTGCCAAGGTCCCGGGACCCTGGGAGCTCCTGCAGTTCCTACCTTGTACTTGGGATGACAGATGGAAAATAGAGAGCCCCCTCCCCCCAGCAGAGTTTTGAAATGAAACGTTTGCATAATACAGAAAAGAATGGTGGATATAACCCACACCCCTGGCCCCCTCATCAACTCTTGCAAACTCTGACACATTTCCAGATGCAGTTTGCATTTACCTTTAAGAAATGAAAAATTATGGGTGATAGGACATAAGAAAAAAATTAGGGTTCTTTAAGTGCTGGAGTCTCCTCCCTCGGTTTGTATACTCATGTGTGCACATGCACACACGCACGCACGTCCCAGGCCATGAGCCTCAACTGCGGCCTCCCTTGGTTGGGAAGACTCCGAATTCATTCTGTGGAGACCACCAAGCCAGGGGCTCCTTTGAGGAACTAAAGACAGAAAAGGGAATCTCAGCCACTCCCTTTTGCCCTTGAACTTGGGTCCATCCATTGCAAGGTTCGTCTGCAATTTCTCCATGAAACAGTGACCTACACCAAGTGGCCATTCACATGCCCATCGTCCCCCAGCATGGCCAGACTTCAAGGTGTTCGCCTCCGTCTGTGGCCTCCTGTTATGCTGAACTCTTGATAGCTGAGACTGTGTGGTGAGAGGCCTCTGTTTTTCTGATCCATCAATTTTCAAAGAACATTTAGGTTCCATTTCCTGTCCTAGACAAAGCTACCATTCCTAACAGTGTTCACCTGAGGCTGAGATCAGAAGGCTTTTTTAATTTCTGGAGATCTAAAGTGACTGGAAGGTGACTTGTCGTGGACCCTTCTGCCTTCTTCTTTTAGGAATCGCCTGTCATGCCCCTGGGGCGGACAGTTTCCTAATGCAAGAGAGCACCTGTGGGTCACATTTATATTCCCTAGGAAGGAAGGCAGTACTGAGAGGCAGAGATTCAAGATGCTGCCTAACAGTGAAGCAAAGGTCCTGGGGAAGCTGGGGTTGGGACCCAGAACATAGGAGATTAGACTTGGATTGGAGGGGTTGTTTTCCTGGCAGGAGGGGAAGAAGAAGGTGGAGGAGGCTGATGGGAAATGTGGCCTGAGTGTTCCCCACTGTGGCTGGGATAAGAGGGACTCTGCAGGCTGGAGAAAGGGGCTCTGGGGATCATGCTGGGAAAGTCTAGAGGCTTGATCAAGCGACTATGAAGGGCATGGTAGTTTGGCTTGGACCAAAATTCAAGCGACTCTGCACTCCTGGGGTGCGGATAATAATGATAACGATCTGCCCCCAGGTGGGAGACCCTTATGGTGGGGAAGTCCCACCAGCAAAGGTGATGCCCAGGAAAAGTGGGACTCGTCCCTGGCCAGACTTGTTCCTTGCCACCTCTTCCTCCTGTGGGAAGGAATCCAGGCATCTAACAGAGCAGGGACCATAGTCACAGAAGCCCCATGCGGGGGTCTCCTGTTGGAAAGGCCAGCAGGTTTACACCACTTCCTGTGGCTGCCCCGGCAAACTGCCCCATGGTGGGCAATTTCTGTCACCACCTGGAAACTGGAAGTGCAGGCCGGGGTGAGGTTGGGATCTGGTTGTCAGCCTTCCTCTACCCACAGCTGCTCATTCCCATCCCTGCCTCCATCTTCATGTGACCTTCATGTGTGTGTGGGTGTGACAAATCGGAGAAAGGACCAGTGTTTGAAACCACTGATCTTTCCAATTCTCCGGTCGGTTAGCTAACCTCTCTGAACTCCCTCTTCACCACCCTGTGAACCAGGGCTGGTGGTTGTTGGGGTTTTTAGCCCCTGACTCCTCTCGACCTGCAAGAGAAGGGGGAGCATGCCCCAACAAGGATGGATCAGGAAAGGTAGAGCCGACTGACCTGCCCACACCCAGCCCTCCTTTCAGAGGACAATCAGACACATCAGAGAGACCGGCCAAGGCAGTTGGATGGCCTTTATAGAAGACATGGGCCAATCAGCAGAAAGGTCAGTGGGACATGAACAGTTCACGTGCACAAGCATAGGGAGCATGAGCAGATCACATTTGAGGAACAGCCACTAGCCTATCCTTGTGGTGGTCTGATTTCTTGTCATATGTCAGAACTACACCCCTGGGCTAGGCCAAGTCCACGTATCAGGAAGTGGGAGACAGCCAGAGAGTTAGGTTTTCATTTCCTCAACCTCTATTCTTTCGGCTGATGTGTTCTTAATGTCCCCTACAGGTGGTGACCCCAGCTCGCTCTCAGTGTTAGCCAGCAGCTGGTGAGACAGCGAGTGTGACAATACTCATGACTCCACAAACAAGCTTTGCTTTTTATAAAAGGAAAAATGTTTTCAATCTAGAAAGGAAGATGAGGTACAGGTGTTCTTTTTTTTAATATTTATTTATTTGCTTTTAGTTGTACACAACGCGTTTTTATGTGGTGCTGAGGATTGAACCCTGGCCGTGCACATGCTAGGTGAGTGCTCTACTGCTGAGCCACAACCCCAGCCCTGAGGTGCAGGTGTTTAAAATAACAGCTAACATTTACCTATTAGAAGTTTCCAGCACATGACATGGCTTCACTCATTTAATTCTTTGAACAATTCTTGTCATCTTGTTTGTTTGTTTTTTTTTTTTAAACGTGGTCCATCCACATAGTAGACTCTTTTTTAAAAAAAAAAATATATATTTTTTATAACTTTAATTAATTAATTTTTTATGTGGTGCTGAGGATCAAACCCAGGGCCTCACACATGCTAGGCAAGCGCTCTGCCACTGAGTCCCAGCCCTAGCCCTGTTATCCTCATTTTGCAGATGGGGAAACTGAGGCTCAAGGTCATAGAACTATTGCATGTTAGAGGTGGGGCCTGCACCCTGGCTGGTAGGTCTGAACCTGGCTCTCTGTGGCTCTCCACAGAAGGACTCTGTGGAGGGAGGAGAAAAGAGGCCCAGCGTGGCCCAAGGGCTCACAGGGAGAGAGGAGCTCTGGGTGGGGCTACAGAAAGGCCCCAGGACTCAGATGGCCTCAAAGGGTTGGGCTGGAGTGACATGAGAGCCTTGGGTCTCCAGAGCTGGGGCACCTGTCCTCCCCAGCAGTCTGTGCGTCCCTCACCTTGGCCGGCTTTCCCCGAGCTGCAGGAAGGAAGCTGGGCAAAGAGGACCAGGCCTGAGGCCAGCAGCTGGGGGACAGTGCTGATGGCAGACATTCTCCCCCAGTTTGGGGCACCGTGGTTATCGCCCAAACTCACTTTGGTGAGTTTCTAGCCATTAAGATGGAGCAAGGGGTGTTATCTGGGACTGAGTAAAAGAAACCAGTCTCATAAGTTTCCATGATGTTTTCACTTACATGATGTCTGTTCAAAACTATTGTAATGAAGAATTAACCATGTTTGGCAGGGATTAGGCAAGGGACAGGAGTGTGGGTACAACGGCATAGGGTAGAGGAGTTTGGGTACTTTCTCAATGTACATGGAAATTCAAAGAAGTGTAAGGCAAAAGGAAAGTTCATCTTATCTTAGGTCAATTGATAAACAAAGGTGAGGAGGACTATAGCTTTCAAAAATGTTAATTTTATAAAAGACCCAGGAAGGCTGTGGAAATGTTTACATAAAGGAGCCTGAAGAGACACAAACCCCACAGTGATGGAGGAAAAAATGACATAATATCCTATGTATTAATAGATAGAAAAATAGCCCTGCAATTTCAGTTCTAACCTTTATCAAAACATGGAAAATTTTGATTAGTGATCTTGAGTGCTGTTCCTAAAATCTTGTTCTACATTAACTAATTGATTCAATTAAGTGTCCACATATACATAATTATTTCCTGTTACATAAAAGACAACGTATTTGTGGACATAAGGCAGGGGAAATTCCTCTTTTCCTATAAGACCTTTGAATACTTGGTGCCAAACCATTTATCTACTCTTCTTTAATATTATTTACTGTCATAAAAGTATTAAAAATTTTTTGATAGCTCTTAGGAGTTAGTTTTCCAAATAATTGTCTGAGATTATTATTCTAGTCCCATACGTAAGGGGCTTATTGGACTCACCACATAATGTCCAGCTTTATGAACAATTTCTCAAACTGTCTCACCATTGAGAGGCCATTGTTGTGCAAGTTGGAAAGCTCTTCTTCCCAAAACTTTGTACAGGGAAACAAGCAACAGCAAATCCCAATGCTGTTACACCTGCTTGCAGGAAGCAAGGTCCCACTTCCCGACCTGAGGCTGGGGCTCAACATATGCCCTGGAAAGCCTTGGCCAGCAGCTGGCTCTCCAGCAGGACCTGGGAGGCGGTGCCCTCACAGCATCCAGGAGACTGGCAGGCGCCATTCCAGGCCCCTGTCCTCTTGGACAGCAGTCCCATCACCCTGACTGACAGCTGTTTCAGACCGGAAACCCGATGGGGGGGGGGGGGGGGGGACGTCGACCCGGTCCCACGGCCACGAGGTGGCAGCCACAAGCCTCTCAGCTACGGAGCAGGTGTCCAGGTGAGGAGGCTAGTTGCTGTCCCACCCTAGGTCACCAGCTGAGGTAACAGCCCGGCTGGCGGGACGCCAAGGCACTGCCCCCAGCAGGAAGAGGCGGAAGCGGAAGTGCGGAGGCGCTGTGTCCATGGAGACGCAGGGGCGGGGCCTATCCCGCAGCACCGAGTTTGAGCTGCAGTCGCTCAGAGGTCCCTGGGGGATGAGCCGGAAGTGGCGCCCTGGCGGCAAGGCTGCGGTCCAGGCACGAGGATCCCCGCTCTCAGGGCCTGGGACCAGGCGGCGGAGAAGGTGAGCTGGCCGGGAGCGGCCCAGGGTCTCGGCGCCAGGACGCGGGAGGGACCCCAGGAGGACTCTGCCGCCGCCTTCCATACTCGGTCCGGAGCGGCCTGTGCGGTGGAGCCCGCCCTGTGCGAGTCCTCCCAGCGCCGAGCCGCCCGACCCCGCCATCCTGGGTCTCCCCTGAGGGCTTGTTTTGCAGCAGAGGTGCTTTTCACAGCCGGCTTGATTTCCGTTTGTAGGGTCCTGTTCAGGATGCGGTGGCCTCAGCGATGTGGCCTGGGATGCGGACTTCCCAGGCGAAGAAAATGCCCGACCAGCAGGCCCCTTGGGGAGTGGGAGGGCGACAGATGAGCAGACTGTGACCTGGGGAGAGGAGGCCCATTTAAAAGAAAGGCCCGCCGGGCGCGGTGGCGCACGCCTGTAATCCCAGCACTTTGGGAGGCTGAGGCAGGAGGATCGCGAGTTCAAAGCCAGCCTCAGCAATGGCGAGGCACTTAGCAACTCAGTGAGACCCTGTCTCTAATAAAAAATACAAAAAAGGGCTGGGGATGTGGCCCAGTGGTCGAGTGCCCCTGAGTTCAATCCCCAGTACCACAAAAAAAAAAAAAAAAAAAAAAAAAAAAAAAAAAAAAAAAAAAGGCCCGTCAAGGTATTTCAGTTTTAATTGGCACAGTCACACGTCTGTGCCCGGTTTCTCTTGCCTCTTACCCCGTCCCTGTCCCTGTCCTTTTTTTTTTTTTTTTTTTAATTGCTTGTTTCAGAAACCTTTTCGCCTTTGTTTCCTGCTCCTGGTTAACACTGCTAAGAGATCCTAGAATTTTTCAATGTTTACATAAAGCAGTCTGATTTGTGAAAGTTTAGGTATGGTGCCATGGAAAGAGCAGTGACTTGGGGTAGGAATCAAGGGACTAAGTCCTGTGGGCTCCAGTTTCTACTTCGTGAGAGAGAAGTTGAAGTAGATCATCTTTTGCACTATGTAACCAGTGTTAGTGGTTGGTTGCTAAAATGTATTGTTTGCATGCTTCCTTTCTGACACTAGCCTAAGCACTGGTTTTTTTTTTTTTTTTTTTTTTTTGTAAACTTCAAGGAAACTATGAGATAGTCCTGTTGGACTTTTTGTTTTACAGATGAGAAAACTGAGGTCAGCAGGGATTAGGTGATTTTCAAAAGGGTGAAGCCTGATTTTTTATTGAAAACCTAAATGTTTCCTGATGCAGGGTGTTGTTGGAAAAATGCTTACATTCTCACGTGACCAGGGATTTGTATTCCTCTTGGCAGAGAATGAATCTGAGAAATGTAAGGACCTTTAAGTAGCATGTGTTCTGACTGCTTAATGTACAGTGAATTCAGAACCTAGGTAATGTCAGTCTGTAAAAGAGCATGTGTAAGAGATTATGGTTGCTTTTTGCCTAATGCAAGTGATTGAGTTGAAGTTGCATTTGTTAATTTAAAAATATAGTGTTTGGTCCACTTGCATATTTCTTGGAGAAAATATCAGACATTGTTTTCTTATTGTGGCACTGTGGAAATGTGAATGAGAACAAGTTGGTGATGTCTTTTAGGTGGAAACATTGCCCGAGGAAGAGCTCATCAAGTTTGCCAAGAAGCAATTTTGTGAAGCACCTGCTGACTCTGGAGGCTTTTGATGATGAATTCATGTATGGAGACTGTAATTCTTCCTAGATCTTTGCATTTGGTGAGCCACAGAACATATCTGAGTAGATAGTCATTTGCAAACCTGTACACAATAACCTCATTTAGTATGCATAACAGATCTTGGGTGGGTCAATATTACCTTTTCCTTTATGGCCTTGAAGAAAACAAATAATGACATAATATTTTCTTTTTTTTTTTTTCTCTTGAAGTATGCCAGTGTGTTGAGCAAGTATTATTGTTGGTAGGTAGGATAGCAGGTACTTCAATTCAGGGATTTTACTATCATGTTTGAGTCTTTTGTTTTTGATAGATATCTTTTAATATATCCAGATTTGTATCCACTCCATTTTGAGCTTTTGACTTTGCCAGCCATGGGCATCCAGATAGCATAGAAAACAATACATTTTAGGAACATGAGGAAAATATCCCTGACCATCTCTGTGTGAAACTGCTTAAGCACTAGGTAGGTGACATAAAGACAGGTGGAATTTCTGGGTCCAAGAATGTATGTTCACTTCTTTGAGTAAGCACTGCCAGGTGGCTCTTCTGAATAGCTCAACCTTTCTACATATGGCCAGCATGCTATTATCTAGCTGTCTAACTTTTGCATGTTGAGTAGATACACAGTGATAGCACACTGCTTTTGTTGGTATTTTTCTTAGTATCTATTCTGAAACTTTTCATTGGGGGATTGTCTCCTGTGGAAATGAGCTTCCTCTTGATCCCCCTGCCTGTTCCTCTACTTGAGCTTATTTTCTTCTTATTGCACACGTAAGTGCTCTGGAGCATGTTAGATTGTTTGTCCCTGATGAGACTAACAGGTCCTCTAGAACTTTCAAACAGTTAGTAAAATTCCTAAACAGTTAGTGAGCACCAAAATTGGGCTACCATTTTGGGAAGAAAAATGTTGGATTACATATTCCAAACATGAAGTTATATTTTATTGTCTACAAAATAAGAAAATAATGAAGCAATCCCATGGGCCGAGGTAAAATAGAGCCTCAGGATCTTAGACATTCTGCAATAAGTCTGTATCACTTAGGTACAGAGTGGATCATCTCTGAGTAATGAAATGGAATTCAAGACGTCAAAGCAAATGATCATGTGTTTCTAATTTTCTGTGATTTGGTTTCAGTGGTGAAGTTGTGATAGGTATGAATGAGTGGATCCAATAGGCTTATAATTCCTTTAGGCTCCATTTAGGTGCCTTCAAACTGAGGTTGTTGGCTGTTGTCAGGTTTCTGAGGAAAGCAAGGCATGTTTAGAGCCATCAGACTGGGACAGCGATTCTGGTACACCTGCAAGAAAGTGCAGTCTTGAATAGGCAATGTGTCTGGTCCCTTTTCCTAACCTTCAGGCTCCATGTGCACATTTGAGAATGGTTCCAGCCATTTTCTTGTCCTTTGGGTCATTCCCCTCATATGTCCTATGAGACATTTTATAGGTGAGGCTTTAAGAACACAATATTCTCTAATGGAAACCTTGTGATCTGTGCAGTCTACTATTTCATAGGGTCCTTCAGAAATCAGAAATTGTATTGAAAGAGATTTGCATCTGAGCCAAATAACACATATTTGTAGGCATCCTGGATAAGACAAGGTTTTATCTTCATATCTGTCATCATCTGTTTTTTTTGTCGTTTGAATGAAATTCATCAATTGGCAGACAATTTTATCAGATGTGTAAGTAGATGCCATTGAAATTACCCACTTTTACATCGTAGACACTTGTACATTAATGCTGCATATCTACACTTTTTGAAAAACAGGTCTGGGCTCCCGAGCCCACATACCAGTGGTTAGCTGGACATGTTCTTCAATTTGGCATATCCCTCAGTATCCCCTGAGGACCTCTGTTCAATTAGCTTCATTACTCCTGCTACCTCAGTGGCTTTTATAGAGGCCACATGCTGTCTATGAATCAGGGCCTCCAGTCCTTCAACATCGCAGTTTTTGAGTATCAAAAGTCCCACTTTTCACTTCACCATGCCTGACATAGCCAGTAATATTTACAAGCAAATGTTAGATTTTCAAATATCCAATTCTATGTGCTCCTTTCCCAAAGAGCATGAGGCAGAAATATAGCATACAGGAATATCAAGTAAAGAACATAGTTTTAACAATGTCATCCATTGAATAGTAGACACGTCTCCGACATACTTTTTATTTTGGGGGAAGTATGAATTTTTTTTCACAGTATCTTTATTTTATTTTTATGTGCTGCTGAGGATCGAACCCAGTGCCTCATGCATGCTAGGCAAGCAGTCTACCACTGAGCCACACCCCATCCCGGGGAGGTATGATTTAATAGGGAATTCCAACAGATACAAAACAGTGAAATGAGAAGTCTCCCGTTTTCTTCTTTGTTTCTGATGATTTTTTATGAATGAAGAAAAGATACTGCCTTGTTCCAATGCAGATGTTTCCCACTTCTGGGAATGGATGTGGGGTGTCACCTGCTACTTGGATGTCTGCATATTGTGCTTTTCACTACTATTGTACTTGGTAGGTGGCAGAAAGTCAATACTGAAGTGAACCTCTTGTTGTCTAGCAGCTGTTCTGAAGATCCTTGGTGTGCCACCCTCTGCAATACATGGTGATCTCTTCAAGTTCTTGATTGACTTCCTGGTTATCAGCATCATGGTCTCCTGATCTTTGAGAAAGGCCCAGCATTGTTTCGTGAACGTGGAAGATGGTCATGTGGAAGGTCCCAGGGAGGACAGATTCTTGATAATGTACTCTAATCTAATCCATGTGCCTCTCCAATGACCTGTTTTTACTTTTTTGGTTTTCAGGGAGACAGTGCCTTCAAACACTTGTGTGAAGCTGGCAATGCAGGCATCTGCTTCACTTTGAAAGAAGCACTAAGGATTCATTTGAAGAAGACATGAAAATAAAGAAGTGAGCTTCTGGGAGAGTGCAGGTTCCTTGCATTGCCCATGGGTTAGAAGAGAGAAGACTTGCTTCATGAGATTTGATCACATTTTTCCTGAAAAGCTCCATGCAGAAGTGAGTTGCTACCATGTTTAGAAACCATTTCAGACACCTTTCTTGACTGAATTGAATCAGAGCCCCTGATGATGTGGATGAGCTCAAAGTGGGTTTTCTATGAATCCTCTATTTCATTTCCAGTGCACGAGGCAAGCCAGCCATTCTGCTGTGAGCACATGAACAGCTGCTCAAATGGCAGGAAGTGCTCTTGCTTTTATGAAGACATCACCCTGATTCAGTGAGCCAGAGGCAGCCTGCAGTCCCAGTTTTCTTGTAAAGGCATATTGCTGTGGATGGCCTCTGGCATCCTCATGCAGCCCTGCTTAGAGTAGGGTATAAAGGGTCCAGTCTCCTTTTGACCTTCATTGCCATTGGGCCTCCCCAGGGTCCATGGACTCTACCTGCTCTTCTGGCCTGGGCTTAGGGAATCTGAGATTGGAATCCCCCTGTGTGGCAGGATCCCAGGCCCCCTAGCAACCAATTCTGTTCGAGTGGGAGAATTCTCCCACCCATCCTCATCCATACTTCTCAGGCATTTTGTAACTTGATACCTTGCTCAGACAAAGTCACTTTTTCAAGGTCACATCTCTTGCATGATAGGGCTAGAGCATTGATCTTCCTAATTGATTTCACAGGACTTTCTCATTGAAATTGTGACTGCCTCCTAAACACACACACTACATTTGGGCTGTCAAAATTGATGGCACTGTCTCCTTGGCGAGTGTATCTTCTCTTCCAATTTGGAATTTCACAAATATTTCCATTTGGTTTGTGGAGGTAATGCAGGAGAGATTTCATTGGAAATAGGAAAAAAAAAGAAATAACACTTGTACTTTTTACACATGGATGTCTGTAATATACATTTCTTTCTGTGAGCTCCTTTGAATTTGTTGAAGAATAGTTGGCTGGGGAGCAAGGTAACGAGAAATGGATATCAATCCTTGTCAAGTGTTCTGAATTCAAGAGTGTATTCAGGACGTGAAGGCTTTACTAGCCAGTTCCTATGGCTCGGGCACTAATAAGTCAGAAGATTGTGTCTGGTAAAGTGTTTGCAGAAGATATCAAAGTGGACTGGTCTTACCCTGTCCAGCGCTGAATGCTGAGCTTCAGTGAGGTTCACTTGAACATTTCCATAAGTCTATACTCTGTTCTATGGGATCCAAGTGGTTCCTGACAGGAAAGGAGAACAAAAATTCAAGGTATAGTGATTGAGTCTTATACAAGTGCTATTTCACTCACCTTTTTTTTTAAAAAAAAAAATTTTTTTAAATATTTTATTTATTTGTTTTAGTTGTACACAATGCCTTTATTTTTACGTGGTGCAGAGGATCGAACCCCCGGGCCACGCACGTGCAAGGCGAGCGCTCTACCACTGAGCCACAACCCCAGCCCCTCACTCACCTTTTTATAATACAAAAATAACTTCATACTGGTCAAATTTCATATGTTGAGGAAATAATTAAAATTTGGGTGGGAGATGAGGATTTGCAAATAAAATGTTTGAGGATTTGTAAATCAAATGTTATCAAACACCAAAACCTGTTTTTTTATTTATTTATTTATTTATTTATTTATTTATTTATTTTTAACTTAAATAATGAAGTGGCCTACACCCAGTTGGCCAACACCTGCCATTCAGCCTCAACAATCTCCAGTTCCAACCTTAAGGTGGCCCATTTCATCAGTGTGTGTGGGACCCCAGTGTCTTGGGATCAGAGAGCAGTCGCCAGGGATGTTGCCATCTCACTGAGTAGATACTGCCAGAGACAGCGGTGAGGTAGTGGCACATGAGGAAGGGAAGAACTCTGAGGATGGGAAGAGGGGGGCACTAAGGGGTTCCCTGTCCATGGCACGAGGCTGCTGACAGTGGTGTATGCCTACACACACTGAGTGGGGCAGATCCATGCTCTGTGTCCATCTGCCCCCTCCTATGTAGCCTACGTAGGCAGCAGATCAGGGAACTGGGGTCAGAACTGCTTTCACTAACACAGGCACCTGCTGCCACAGTGTGTGCCTAGCCCTTTCCCCACCTGGCATAACTTGGCGCTTGTCTTGCCTCATGGGTGAGACTGTGCATGTCATCAGAGTATGTGTATGGCCCAGATCTGACCTGCATGGGCAACAGAGTGAGACCTTCAGGCGGGTCCTAGGCTGCTGCAACCGAACCTTGCCAACTGGGTGGCCTACACCAGAAGAAGGGCCTTCCCTGGAGCTGCAGAGGCTCAGCACAACAGGTGTTGGGCTATCCCAGTGCCACACACCCTCACAGGGTTGTAGGGTATTGTCCCCTCAACTCGCTCAGCCCTTGCCCACTCTCCTACTGCTGCCTACAATCTGTGGTTCCCTTATGGGAATCCAGTCTCTGCCTGAAACCTCACATAGCCTGTTTCCCCCAAGTTTCCCTGGTCTCTGTGTCCAAACTCCTGTCTTCCTACAAGAATATGGGATTTGGGCCCAGTTTATGCTGTGTTCCATCAGGTGAGCTCTTCTTAGCCTGATCACTGTGTAAAGACTCTGTTTCCACACAAGGTCGCACCACTTTTGGGTGGCCAAGAATTTCCAGGGGACACTATTGTAATCAGTACACTTTCGTTCCTGTAGCTCTCTCCCCATGGAGGCTTCCTGGCACCTCTTGTCCTAATTCCTGTCATGGCAGGTTCCCTCCTCATGGCTGAGAGGACCCAGTGAGCCCTGGATTCGCACATTCTCTGACATCACCAACCCTCTCCAGTGTTTTCCATGGGACTGCAGTGTTTTGCATTTGAACTCACCCTCTGACCTTTGAATATGGTCTAGATAATTGGATTGACTCCCTGCCTCCTGAAAGACCAGTGCTTGTTTGACGCCCTTTGAAGTATGTTGTTATTTGGATTCCTTCCATAGTAGGCAAGCCCTTGCTTCCTGTCCAAGAAAGCCCAAAGGTCAGATGTGTCCAGATGTTGACATGAAGGATATCAGCTCCTCTAAGCCCTCGTCTTGGCTGCGGTGTTTCCTCCCTCAATGCAAGCAAGGAAGTGCAGTTGGCCCTGTACCCATCCTTCTGCATCCGTGGTCCCCACCAGGTACAAATCAAAAGTATCAGGAAAGAAATTGTGTCTCTATGGACAGATGATTCTCTCCTCATTGTTTCCAAGATCATACAGTATGACAGAGAATTACACTGCCCTTTTATTTTATTAGGTGTCAGAAGACATGGAGATATAATGGGAAGGATCCAGGAAGAAGATATGCATTGTTGAGATGCAAATACTATGCCATTTTTGTAATAGACTTGAGGGTGTGTGGACTGTGGTGATGTTGGTGGTCTTTGAACAAATCTCCCATGGATTTCGTGTGTGATGTTTCTGATTTCTGGACTTGAGAGTCTTCAGGACTTGAGTGTGAGTCAGCCCCTTGGGGATGTGGTAGGTGGGCAGTTGGAGCTGGCATGCAGAAGCTCAGTAATGGCTTGTAAGACCACATCTAACAGGGCAAGCATGAGCAGAGAAGGGAGCCCTCTCCCTACATCAGAAACTTAACTCTTGTCACCAAAATCATGACTCGTGAAATCTGGCAGAAATTGAATCATTCCAAGAAGTTTGGATGTTATGGGAAGTGTGGGATGTCATTCTATTTTGTCTCTTCGATACGATGTGTTAGCAGGTGGGAACTTTAATATGTGATTTGACCATGGAATTTCCTTCTCTGGGAAGGGGTTTCTCAAAGCAGCCCTTGTCCCAGTTTTACCTTCTTCCCAGGAGGAGACAACAATAACATTCCCAAAAGTTGGCCCCTGATCTTAGACTTGCAGCCTCCCGAAATTGGAGAAATAAAAATCTGTGCTATAATTTTCCAGTCTCTTGTCTCCTGCCGTCACAACACAAACAATGCTAGGATGAGTCCATCAGCAATCTCTTTCATGTTTCCATTGTGGTCATACACACCAAACGCCCCTTTTGTCATTGAACCATTGTTGAAGTGCACAGTTCAGTGGCAGCAAACATGTTCATGTTGTTGTCTCGGCTTCGCCACCCTCCATCTCTAGAACTCACATGGACATACTCTTGCCATCAATACTGAATTCTAGTGCCCTCCTAAGTCAGGCTCAAGGAAAGAACATTGTACTTTATGTTTTTATCTACCTGATTCTTTGGGATCTGGGATAAGTGAAATCCTACCAAATTTGTCTTTCTCAGGACACCATCATTTTCAATGGATGCAGTTCACTCCCACTCCTGGGCATACCAGGTCCACTGCCAACTCTGCAGGTGTCTCAATTGGATGCTCAGTGACAGTCAGTGGTGACTGTGTGCACATGAGCTGTCTGCCCCTGTCAGTGGGCAGCCCCGATCCTAGGATCTAGTGTCTTGGGTCCCACCCGGCCTGTGGGTTCTCTCCTCTTCTAGGTCTTTGCATGCCAGTGTGCATGAAGGTCCTGTGCCTGGTGGTTTCTGTAGCTGATAGGAGGATGTATCCTGAGCAAGGGGCCAGGGCCCTTCGAGTGGCACAGAAGACTCTGGATTTGTCTGGCCAGGCATGGTGTTGTGGGTCCTGATGGACTAGAAGTAGAAGCAATGCCTGGATTCTCCTGGGATCTGAGTGGGCCCAGCCTGTGTGCTGAGAATTGGAGTGGCCTCCTAATCGACAGGGCCCAAGGATGCCAGAGGGAAGGGCAAGAGCAGAGCCAAGGAAACCTCTTTGTCTTTCTAAGAGCACTTTTTGGGGTGGGAGGCCAGGAAACATGGATGTGATGACTGATGCAGATGCTTGTGCTTCAGATTCAGGTAGAGCTGCTCAGGAGCAGCCTGGGATGGCATGTGGGTTCCCTACCTCCACACACCTGGTACACTCAGGGCTCTGAGAAGCACAGCAGCCTGACCACACTGAGGGAGTCCACTGTCTCTGCAAAGAGTGAATTGGGTTTTCTTGGGGTCCTTCAGCAATTCCACATAAAACCAGCTCTGAACCTGGAGTTTTGGGCACTTATTTGAGGCTCGGTCAGCTCCCACCTGTCTCTAGCTGACAGAGCCCTCCTGGCTTCTTCTCTACTTATTCCATTGAAGATGAAATCTGGAGGGTGGGACTTGCCATCCTCCAGAAGTTCCCAGACACATTGCACAGTGTCATTTGCTGCTGGCAGGCAAATGGTTGGGGTGGGCCACAAGCACCCTGGCATCCATATGTGAAGCATAGCAGTACAGTGAAGAAACAGGAAGGAGAGGGGTGGGAGTGACATGGGCAGGGCCTAGTACGAGTGGAAAGGAGAGTTCTCAGCCAGGGTGATTGTTGTGATGTGCAGAAATGCTCTGCTGCTGCTGCTGGGGTGTCCCCATGGTTCTCAGGGTCTTGACAGGCTGAAGATGCCCCCAGAGTATTCTCGAATGCACATAGTGGGAGGTACATTGCCCAGTCTTTTCCTGTGGAAGAAGCATGAGACCCCCTTAGTGCGGAGGTGCCATCCAGGAGAAAGCCTCACTTCTCTGAAAGAGTGCATGGGAAAAAAAGTGTATGTAACTGTGACAAAAGGGCCATAGATGCTCCCAGAAGTTTTGGGAGAGAGAGAGAGAGAGAGAGAGAGAGAGAGAGAGAGAGAGAGAAAGGAAGTGCGCTGGAGTGCTGGAGTCATGGATCCAGACAGAAGTCACAGACTTCAAAAACCTCAATCTTGGAGATGATATCCCATCCCCTTTGCCCACTTGTATTCCATGTATCCAGAGACAGAGTGTGAGCGGTGTACTGGCTATGGGCAGCAGGATGCTGTGGTACCTTGGAGTCTCTGTGAAGCCCCCAAGGCTAGACTGAGAAGAAGCACTTGTGTGAATTTGAAATCTTAGGAGAAAGCTTGGGAAGTTCTGTTGCAGAGAGGGACCGCCTCTGAATCTCAGTCGCCTCCAACTTGCCATGGTGCAGAGTGGGAAGTACAGCCAAGATGGGCCTTACAGTGCCCAAGTCACTGTATGGGACATAGGCCTGATTAAGTTGGGTTGCGTTCTTGTCTCGCCCCCTTCTTGTGATTGTGCCATCTCTAAGTTTGTGCATTAGCCACCTGTGAGTCCCAACTTTGGTCAGAGATAATACAGGCTTTTATGGGCATATATATGCAACAAATCATAGAAAGTAGATGCTACACTGGTTTTGAGAAAAAGCTGGGGACACTGGGGGGCCTGTGAGAGGCACAACAATGGGACCAGGGTCACAGCATTGGTGAGAGGGATGGACTGGTTATGAATCTAGTTGAGAATCCTCAAAGCTGGAACTCTAGTTGCAGCCACGCTGGGCAGAGTGTGGTGGGGGTATTTGGGTAGTTGTGGGTGAACACGGGTTCAGAGGTGCAGTGGATGTGGGTGGGTGTGGGGAGAAATCAGCAGCCCATAGGCCTTTTGGAAGTGGTCTTATGTGAATAGGAGGCTCAGGTATGAACACCACAGGAAATGACATCATCGCCTTGACAATGGATCAAACAGAACATGGAACCCTGGTATCCAGGCACCCACTTCACTGAGCAAGCCTTCCCAGCTCACTTGGTCAGAGACTCTGGAGTGAGAAGGATGTTCTCCTGTTGTCTGAAACCACGCCAAGCTTCAGGTGCCCAGGAAACTCAGAGGAGCCACCTTGCCCTTGTTATGGAATACTGGGTGAGGCTTCGTCCTAGATGCCAGAGTTTCTGGAGATTGTCCCAGAGAAGCTCAAGAGTAACACTGAGTAGCACAGGGCAGGTAAGCTCAGCAGGTCCTCTTTTCTGATCCCACCTGAATGGCCCAGGACTCCTCATACTCTGACAGGGTGTGTGTGTGTGTGTGTGTGTGTGTGTGTGTGTGTGTGTGTGTGTGTGCTGATGGGAGCTGTCTCATTATGCTTTTACTTCACTGTATGGGAATAAGTCATTTTTCTGTTTGTTACCATTACCATTTCTGAACCCAGCATTCTTGGTCCCAACCCAGGGTGGAAATGAGCTGGATCAGAACACGGATGAGCCCTGCAGAGTAGAGACCCTTGAAGCTTACAGGCAGGATCAGCTCATGAATCAGCTCGTGCCTGTCTTTTATGGCAGGAACTCAGACTTGGGCAGCACCTTTGGGTCCACCTACTCATGTTTGATCACCACCCAGCAGGTGCTGGACCTGCTGTTCCCAAGGTAAGCACCATACTGCCAAGTCCAAGTGTACAGCCCCCTCAGGCCTGGCTCTTGAGGCTGCCATGTACCTATCAGAGACCCAAAGGCTTTGTGATACCTTGGGAGATAGAGGAGCACACACATAGTGGATTGTCAGCACCAAGTGGGATGATCCCTGGAAGTGCCTGCCACAGCCTTGCAAGCGGTGTGAACTTCCCTTCTCAGGCAGACTAAAACATCCTGACTCTCAGCTGGTCCACAGAACTGTGTGGAGCAGCCCACACATACTGGACACCACTACTTAATAGTGTGTGCTGAGCTCCTTCCCAGGTGGACTCAGTGAGGCCTGGGCTTTTTTTCCGGTGTGATGTTCACTTCCTGTATGCAGAAGCTGTGTGCCAGGGGTGTCTCATACCTCAGGCCTCGGGTGAGGCACTTCTGTGTTAATAAAGGATGTGTCAGTTTCCATGGTGGGACAGAGCTTCCCATCTGAGATCTAGCTGGGCAGGGCCTGGGGAGCTGGCAGCTTCCATGCCCAGAGAGATATGTGAAAAAAGCAGGTTGGGCTTATTCACTGATGAACATAGAGAAAGCACCCACTGTGTGAAGACGTGTTTCCAGGCATGTTGCATAATTTGTGGACAATGTGGTAAAGAGGACTGTCCTCGTGTCCCTCTGCATGGGGGTCAGCCTGAAACTCCTCTGCCTGACGGACCTTTTTCTCGGTCTTTTTAAATTTCTTTTTCCTCATTTTCTCAGGATCACTTTTACTAGAATCCTCACCACTGCTAATTTCACTGACAGCAATATCCTGAGGCCCAGGTTCCAGTGAGAGCAAGTATCCTTCAGCTTTCGCCAATAACTCCCGAATAGCTTTTAATAGCTTGGATTTTTGTGTCATTTTTGGGTCTCTTCTAATACTCTCTTTACTGGTCTCAGTTGGCCCAGTGGAATCTACACTTTTTTGATCACTTTCACTTTTGTCTATATACTCCTCACTGAGAACAGAGTCAGGTATATCAAGGAGTCTTTGCATAGCCTCTATCACCTCAGGCATCATGAGTCCATCTTCTACATGTGACAGCATCCCTGCCTCCATAAGGCGTGACTGCATGTTGTCCTGTTCAGTGACCATGGTAGACCACTGGACCAACTTCAACAGGGAATGGCGTGGGTAGAAGAGGGTGGGCTCCTGTTTCCAGAGTAGGGAGCTGCAAGGTGATTTGACTTGGGAAGGCTGAGAAAATCCTGGTTTCTCCAATTTTGCTTCCTGCATGCAGTCTAAGGCCTGGGGCTTCAAGCGTAGGAGGAGAAAGGCAGAGTGCTGAAGGTAGAGTCATGGTCTGTTGCCGCCTGTAGCTGTTGCCGCCTGCAGCAACGATACAGTGGGAAAGAAATCGGAGGCAGACTGGGAATGAGTAGGTTCTTTATTCTTGCTTCTTCTCTGCTTTCTCTTCTGTATTCTCCCACTATGTTTCCCCCACAGTCTCTTTAAATAGTCTTTACCTTAACAAGTATACACGTGTCACAAGCTCAACTTACAGGTGCATCACACAGTGTTCACGGGCACAGAAAGATTCTTAGTTGATTACAGTAAGGTCAGGAGTAAACAATTAAAGGCCTCCTCTTTGGCTCTCAGCCAGCCGCCATCTTAGCTACTTCCTCATTCAAGGCTCTTACAATGGTCCTCTTGGAAGTGAGAGGAGACTTTGGCCTCAGAGGAAACTCCTGTGACAATGGATGCCACCACAGCCCATCCCAGTCAGACTCCACCTCCCTGTCCTTCCCCAGGGCCACAAAGATGTGGTCTTCACTCATTGGAAAAGAGAGATCCATTGCTTCTCAGGGGGACTCAGTGAGAGCTCACAGAGAATGAGGAAGCATTGCAGCCCAAGCCAGGGAATGAGGTGTTCCTTGAGCCACAATAATGGTGGGCAGGAGGACAGACACTACTGCAAGTTGCATTCAGTGTGTTGGAGCGCACATAGCCAACACAAAGAAGAGTGTCAGGCATGGCCAGAAGAGGGGGGAGCTGGTCCTAGCATGGATCTACTGTTCCTGTCAATGCAGATTCTTTGCCAAGAGACCTGTCCTGTCACTGCCTGTGCAGCCACTGTGTCTTGGCTGGGGCAGACCTGTGTGTGCAGAGCCAGGGATGGTTCATGAGTATAGGGTCAGAGTTTTGGTAGTGGAGGCTGTGGGGAAGGAGAGGCCAGGCTTTTGCTGACTGCACACCTAACTCCCCACAGTGCCACATCTTCCTTCCCGGGTACCTGGATGGACTTGTACACTGAGGCTTACCGTCAGCCTCCAGGCAGTCTGATTGTCCAGCTGCTGCTGCCATACATGCAGCTGCTCATGGGAGGTTTGAACGTGGAGCACCAAGCACACCACCTGCTGGTCCAGATTGAAGATGGCATGTCAAGTGAGGCAGAGCCTGAGAGCGAGGAGTCCTGGGGTGTGCACATAAGGGTATATGAAGAAAGGTTCGAGTTTTGTCCCACTGGGTGGAGTCTGTATGGCTGGTGTTGGGCTGGGAGGAAGAATAAGCCTTTGTCCACTCAGGCAAATACCCTGTCTGTGAAGAGGTTCCTTTGGGCTCAGGGGCTGAGGTCTTCCTGGCGGAGAGGGGTATTGTGTGTTTTTGCAAAGCTCAGGGCAAGGCAGTCACGTTGGCATCTTTTTCCTCTCTCTCAATGTAGGCTTACTGCAGCTTCTCAGTTGGAGCCCCAATGTAGGCTTTCTAGACAGGTCCTCCTCCACTGCAGTGCTAGAGCTGCCCAGGAACTGCTCTGGAGCCCTGTGAAGGGGACTCAGGCAAATACCCTGTCTGTGAAGCAGCAGCAGCAGGAACTGCTCTGGAGCCCTGTGAAGGGGCAGCAGCAGCATGTCATCCAGAGCTGGGTCCAGGAGGTCAGGGGTCTGCACTAGGTCCTCCTCCATGCCCGTGTACAACAAGCGGGTGGGAGACAGCTGCCTCATTCATGTGTACCTAGAAAACCAAAGGACAACAGTGTATAAAAGCATCCTGGTGAGTCTTATAGTAGTGGTGTCTCCTGGGCGCCCACACTGGGGAAGACAGAGTACATAGCAAACACCTTGGACAAGGCCTGCCTTCTTGAATTGGAGCTTCTGGAAGGTCAGCATGGATTGCAGGGAATAAAGCAGAGAGAGGTCATTGTGACGAGCATGACCTGAGAGGCGGGATAGCAGCAGCATGCCAGGTGTAGGTGTGAGTGTGCCTGCGTGATTTGGGGTTTGCTGGCCAGAAGTGCAGGAGAAAGTGCTGGGTTCAGAGGAGGGCAGAGAAATATCTAGGGTACAGGCTATACTCTATGGACCTTGGTATTGTTGAGGAGTATATTGAACCATGGAGGATGAAGCAGAGGAGGTGGCAGCCATTTTTCTTGCGTGTGGGAGGGGATATGTTGCTGGTGGAATGGAAGGGAGCCCTTTCAGCATGATTGATTAGTTTAGGTAGTTGTGGGTCACAGGCAAGTGGGGGCCTAGCAGGAGTCTATTAGTTTTGCATGTATGGGGGTAGGGTGCTAGAGGCTGTCTCTGCATAATTTTCATGGGTGTGCAGTATCTGTCCTAGGCTCCAGGAGTGCAGCTGCAGAGGAGCCATGTTCAAACATGCCCCTGTGGGGTCCATAGCTCCTTACACTCCAGCAAGCACTGACCCTCTAGAGGCCAGCAGCTTTCATGCCTATCATGAAACATGAGTCATGAGTAGGCTCTTGTTCCTAAGTTCGTTTTGTGTCCTGGCCCTCAGGACCAAAGCATCTAGGATTTGTCCCTGGTCCGCTCACAAATGCAGCCTGCATCCCAGACCAGAGCTGGTATACGGAAGCCCACTGGACCATTCCTCCCTCTTGATGGGACTAGAGTGTGTCTGTGCAAAGCCTGTTTGGTCCTTGTACCTTCTACCTGTAGTGCATAGCAGGTTTCAGCAGACTGTTGTACCAAGATTGGGCTAGAAGCACATAGCAAGAGCCCACCCACATGATCACAGGAAGGCCTCAGGTAGCACGATAACAAGATGGTGCTCCTGTGTTGAGAGCTAAGTTGTCTCCTGATTGTCCTTGAGCACAGTCCTCTGTCTAGATCTTCCCAAAATTATTCTCTAATAAGTTTTCTCCAACCCTGCTCAGGTGACCTGCCAGGAAAGGGCTCCGACCATCATCCGCAGGGCCTTAGATGAACACTTGCTGTGGCAGGAGGATCCAATAGACTTTGAGCTTCTGCAAATTGTCTCAAACCATCAGAGTAAGTGGGACAATCAGATGGTGGGGAGCAATGAGTCCCAGTGGGCTCAGGGTAACTGCAGCCCAACCACAGTGCACCTTGGCCAATACACAGGAAGAGTGTGGTGGGACTTGTGCTTGAAACAAAGTGTAATGATGGGGGCATTAATCTGCAGGTTGTTCATGTGGCCCCAGGGGCTGCTGGACCTGGTTAACGTGTTCTTTCCTTGACCTGTTGAGCCAGTGCAAACCAATTTATCCATGAGGATCAGAGAACATAGGCTTCTTTGTCTTCTATCAAAGAAGATAGGAAACCACAGGGTGTCTATGTTGGCAGCTTTTCATGACTGAGAAAAGCACATTAGAAAAGCAGTTCAATGAAGCACCATTTGTTTAGGGACTGGTTTCCAATCATCCCATTCATTGCAAAGTGACTACACTTAGGAACAGAGGCTATATCTAGACAGAAGTGTGTTGTAGAATACAACCCTTCACAGCTTGGTGAACTGTTCTTGGATAGAGAAAGAGAAGAAGAGAGAGGAGGAATGGGAGGAGAAGGAGAAGAAAAAGGAAAATGAGTTGAATGAGGAGAGGATGAATAAAAACATGAAGACAACTGGAAGAAGAAAAATTGGAAGACAAAGAACAAGAAGAAGGAAAAGGACAAGGAGAAACACAAGAAGAACAAGAAGTATAATAGTAAATAGATTAAAATGTGAATGACAATTATAATGATGAGGAGGAAATGGAGAAGTAGTTAACTAAAACAAAAAAAAAACAAATACTGTTCTTGAAGGCACAGCCCTGCTGTGGACATCCTCCATCCATGCCCAGCACACCTCCAATTATGAATGGATTAATCCACTGGCAAGGTCAAAGCACTCAACATCAAGGGGCCCCAATAATCCACGTGTGGTCATTCCTGCACTGGTCAGAAAACTTTCAATGCATGAGTCTTTGTGGGCAAATCCAGATGTAAACTCTGGCAGTGTCTCTTTGGCAGGTCCTCTCTGAACTGAGAGGTTCTGGGGTGTAAGGGGCTTTTTCCTTGAAGGGTATTCCTTTAGTTGAGAACCTGTGCATAGTCTTTCCTCAGGGAGGAATCACTGGGGAAGTCTTTGGTGGAACAGTAGCGGGATGAGAGGGCTCTCAGGGGTGTGTGTCAGGCCTGACCTGGCAGAGACTCTCAGTTGTCAGGGATGTCTTGTTGTGTTCTACTTGAGTGTCACCTACCACACCTGTGCTCCTCTCTCTCCAGTGCTGAGGATCCCTGATGATGGAAATGTGTATTATGCCCTGAATGGCAGAGTGAACTACAATTTTATCCTGAGGGAAAGACCCACCAGCAAGTGGTTCAAGGTCAAGCAAAAAAAGGTAAACATCCACCTTATTCACTCTTGACTCCTGGTGCCACTCCACATCCAGCAAGGTGACAAGAACCCTCAGCTTCTGGATGTATGTTCTAGAATGCCCATGGAGCAAACTGACAGGCTGGGCTTGTGTCCAGTTTCTGGGTTTTGCTGATGTTGTCATCCCCCACAGTTCTCGGAGCCTATGGATGCAGTGGCATGCAGGATCCCACCAACTGTGAGCAGCAGCTCTGCAGTGGCTACCAGACCATTGCCCCAGGCCACCCAAAGCAATGAGTCCTCTATGGGAAATCTCACCAATAGCAGCTCCTCAGTGCTTCAGTCCACAGAGTAGGTGGAAGACAGCCGCTTTGTTCATGTTCTCCTAGAGGGACAGAGCAGGAGGGAGACCAAGTGCATCCTGGTAAGCCTGAGAGCAGGGCTGTCTCCTACATGTACACAGTGTGGATGGCAGGACACCATGCAGTGTAGTGGGAAATAAAGAAGAGAGAGGTCAGTCTGAAGAGCTTGACCTGAGAGGAGGGAGAGCACCAGCATGGCCAGCTCCAGGTGTGAGTGGACCTGTGTATTGTGGGGTTTGCAGGCCAGAAGTGCAGAAGCAAGTGCTATGGACAGATGAAGTCAGAGAAATATGTGGGGTGCAGGCTGCACTGCATAGAACTTGGTATTCTCAGTGAGTGAGATATAGACCACTGGAGGTTGGAGCAGGGGAGGTGGCAGTGATTTGTCACATGTGTAGGAGGGGATGTGTTGCTGGTGGAAGGGAAGGGAGCCTCCTGAGCATGATTAGCTGTGGGTATTTGTGGTCAAGATCACCTGGGGGTTATGCCAATGCTTGGGAATGTCAGCATTTGCATGTGTGTGAATAGGGAGCTAAAGGGGTTCTTTGCAGAATTGATCTGGATGTGCAGTAGACACCCTAATGCTGCGGGTGTCCAGCTGCATAGGAGACATGTTCAGTACTGCCAGTGCTGAGGCAGGTAGCTCATTACAAGCAGGCCAGCACTGAGCTCCCAGAGGCCAGGGGGCCCCTCTCATGGCTCTCATGAAGCAGTCAAGTGCATGTTCTTGTAAGTGAGTCTTTTTTGTGTCCTGGCAGTCCATACCAAATATTCTAGCATATCTCCCTGGTCCACCCACGAAAGCAGCCTGCATCCCAGAGCACACGTGCCCTATAGGCCACTGGCCCATTGCTCCCATCTCAGTGAGAGGAGAGTGTCTGTGCACAGGCAGGTTGGTCCTTCGACCCTGAGTGGAATGTGGCTCCACAAGGGGGGATGGCAGTTCCAGGCAGACATTTGTACCAGGATTGGTCCAGTAGCACCTCACAAGGACCTAGGGGATATATGGAGACCACACTCAGGTAGCAGGATGAAAAGATTTTGTCCTTATACATACAGCTGAGGTTTATCCTAAATGTCCTTAACTACAGTCTTCTAGGCAGCTCCTCTAAAACCCATTCTCTGATGACATTATTCCCACCCTGATCCAGGTGACTGGCAGGAGTGGGTTATGAGCATCATCCGCAGGGCCTTAGACCAAAATTTGCTCAAGCATGAGGATGCAGAAGACTTTGAGTTGCTGACAATTGTCTCTGAGCATGAGAGTAAGTAGCACAACCAGATAGTGGGGAGAAATGATCCATAGTGGGCTCCGGATAAGTTCCAGCCCAAAGAAAGTGGGCCTTGGCCCACACAACAGCCAGAGTGTGGTGGGCCTTGTGCAGGAAACAAAGTGCAGTGATGGGTGTGTCCAATCTGCAGGTTCTCAATGAGGCTGCAGGGGCTGCTGCAGCTTTCTAAATGTGTTGTCCCCTGGACCTGGTGAGGCAATGCAAAGCTAATATCGATGAGGGGCAAGGAAGAAAGGCTTGCTCCATTGGAAGATTGGTTTATGGCTCACTGATAAGGATGCCTTCCAGTGGAGATGAGAAAAAATGGATCATGATTGGAATCAGCACTGATATGGACTTTAGCAGCACATGTTCCAATCCACTGCCAGAACATGAGAAGTCCTGCCTATTCACAAAAAGCCAGGATTTTAGCAACTGGGTCCAGGACTCACTGAAGAGGAAGTAAAGGCCAGAGGACAGCCTGTTTGGGTTGTTTTGGGAAAATTCCAAGTCCTCTGTGCCTGGGTGCCCATCACCCAAAGATATCAGAATAGTCAGGTTATTATTCCTTCCAGCATCAAAGAAGGGCATCCAAAGAACATAGACCACAATGCTGATCTCTAAACAATGCCATTGCAATTTCCTTTCTTCTGAGCATCCATGATCTCAACCTGTCCACAATAGAACCCACCATCTGCAGGGTATGTGTGATGATTTTTCCCATTTTCACACACCAAGTCAATTTGGTTGGCTCTGTCTTACACACGAGGAAGACTGAAGTCCAAGGAGCTGAGCTAGGTTGCAGTGGCTGGGAATCTCAGTGGCATGGGAGGCTGTGCTGGAGGTTGAGTAGTTCAAAAAGCCTCAGAAACTTAATGAGAGCCTGAATCAAAATGAAAAGGCCTGGTCATGTGTGTCTCAGTGTTTAAGTTCATCTGGGTTGGATCCCTGGTACAAAAAATAATAAGCCAATAAGGAATGACCCAAATGATAGTGTATCAAGGTGATATTAGAAGTAGATGTATCCAACCCAGCATGAGTTGAAAGCAGGCTCCAGACCAGGGGAGGATTGTGTGTACCAGATATGAAGAGGGAGGACTAGCTGGGTGCCTGGATCCCCCTAGGTGTGACGGTATATATGCATTATGGCAGGAGGGTAGCAGTGATGCTGGTCATCTCCTAGATTTGGAAAAGCTTGTTTTCATTTGAGAAGCTCTTTGGAGGGGGAATCTATTTTAGAATTCCTGGTCAATATGAGGTGTTCACTACCACAGGCAGAAGCATGACCAAAATGCAATGTGTGTTAGGCAGTCTTTCATGACTTTGACACTTACAAAGAAAGGAAGACTCTTGTCTTTGGTCTTGGTCTCACTACTTACCCTTCATTGAGAACTGATTCCATCTTGGGATCCTGAACAAAGGCTTGCATCTGGGTCAAAGTGTGTGTGAGATTGGAATTACTCAGAGCATGCCAAAAAATTCTAAGAGAAAGAAAGGAAGGAGGAGGAGGAGGAGGAGGAGGAGGAGGAGGAGGAGGAGGAGAAAGAGGACAAGCCTGAGTAGGGTGAGGATCAGGATATGAAGAGGAGGAAGAAGAAAAAAAGAAGGAGGAGAAGAAGAGCAGAAGGAAGGGGGGAGGGTTATAAGGAAGAAGGAGGAGGAGGAGAAGAAGAGAAAGAGAGAGTAAAGAGAGAAGATAAGGAGGAGGAGGAGGAAGAAGAAGAAGAGACAGATAAAGAGTGAAGGATAAGGAGGAGGAGGAGGAGGAGGAGGAGGAAGAAGAGAAAGATAAAGAAGAGAAGGATAAGGAGGAGGAGGAGGAGAAGAAGGAGAATAATTATTATAATTATTATTAACATAAGAACAAGAAAAAGACTCAGAAGTAGTACAAGAAGGTGCAGGCCAAAATGAAGAACCAGAAGTAGAACAGAACCAGAATCCAAGCACAAAACAGACAGATCATGATGAGAAACAAGAGAAAGGCACGCTCACCTAGAAAACAATAGTTCTTCAGGGCACAACCCTGCTGAGGTCATCCTATATCCATGCCCAACATACCTCCACTTTATACCACCTCCCATTAGTGTATTCATCTATGAGTGGATGAATCCACGGGCAAGGTCCAAGCACCCCACATCCAATGCTTCTGTGAAAACCCATGTGTGAGCATTGCTGCACGTGGGAGAAAAGCTTAAATGCAAGAGCCCTTGGGTGGCCAATCCTGATGCACACCCTAATAGTGCCTCTCTAGCAGGTCCAACCCGAAGTGAGAAGTTCTTGGGTCCAAGGTGCTTTGTTCATTGTGTTAGTTTGTTAGTTGTTAGTTTGGTTTAGTCCTGTTCATTATCGTTCTTCAGGTAAGAATCATTGAGGAAGTCTTTGGTGGAACTGTAGCTGGATTGGAGGGCTATCAAGTCTGTGGTGCAGGCGTGACCTGGCAGAGACTCTCATGGGTTGGGAGTGTCTTGTGGTATAATCCTTGAGTGTCACCTACCAATGTTGTCCACCTCTCCCTGCAGAAGTAAATGTTCCTAATCATGGACTGCTCTACTTCTCCATGCATCCTCGAATGGAATAATAATTTTGTCCTTTGAAAACAACCCAGGAACAAGTGTGCCCAGGTCAAGGGAAAGTAGGTAAACACCCACCTTCTTCAAGCTGTAGTGCTTGTGCCATTCCACATGCACACAAAGAGACCAGAAGCCTCATCAGCTTGACATATGTTCTAGCATGCCCATAGAACAACCTGATAGGCTGGGGTGGCTTTCTGTTTGTGGGCTTTGCTGATGTTCCATTTCACACAGTTGTCAGAATCAAGGCCGCTGTTCAACCAGCAGGTGGGAGACACCTGCTTGATTTGCGTCTCCTTAGAGAAGTGGAGCGAAAAGAAGGCCAAGACTGTCCTGGTAAGCCTGGCTGCACGGGTGTCCCCTGGGGCTTACACCTGGGCAGGGAACAATCACTAATGCAATACTGTGGACTCCTCATGCCCTCTTGAATTGAAGCTTCTGGATGGTCAGGAAGGATAAATGGGAATCAAGAAGAGAGGTCAGCGTGAAGGGCGTGACCTGAGATGAGGGAGAGAACCAGTATGTCCAGTGCTGTGTGTGGGAGTGTGGGAGTCTGTGTGTTGGCTGGCAGCGTGCAGGCCAGAAGGTATTGGTGGGAGATGAGAAGAGGACAGTCTGTAGGCTTCAGGTTCCCCTGTATGGGATGGAGGATTTGGGCGCCCATAGAGGAGGACAGCAGTATGAGACTGTGCATGTTCTTTGAACAAGGAGCTGAGAGGGGCTCTGTGCAGAATCCATATGGATGGTGGAGTAAGCACACTCAATGTCCAGGTCACCTGCAAGAGAGGAGCCCTTTTCACTGAGCATCCTTGCTGAATGAGGTGTCCTACTACAACCCAGCCAGGACTAAGCCTCTGGAGGCCGGGAGCTCTCATGGCCATCCTTGAGCACTACCACGCGTGGTCTTGTGCCTGAGTCTGTTTTTTTCCCTGTCAATTAGGACCAACACCTCTAGGTTTTATGCCTGGGACAGCCCAAATGCAGCCTGTATCCTCGAGCAGACCTGGGATATTGGAGGACACTGTGCCATTCCTCCTATCTTGTTGGGATGAGATTGTACCTGTACACAGGTTGTGTGGGCCTTTGACCATGAGTAGAATGTGGCTCCACAAAGGTCAATGGTAGGTCCAGGCAGACCTTTATACAGGATTGGGCTAGTAGCCCATCGGGAGAGCCCATGCATTTACCAGGACGTTAAGCTCAGGTAGTAGGGTCATGGATGGTGCCCTTGTATTTAGAGCAGAGTTGCCTTCTGAGTGTCCCTGTGCACTGTCCCTGGTAGCACTTGAAGGCCCATTTTCTGAAGGCTTCTCTCCCATGCTGCTCCAGGTGACCTGCCACGATAGGGCTGCTGTCATCATCCTGCAGGGCCCTGGAGCTCCACTCACTACCTGAGGAAAAGCCGGAAGACTATGAGTTGGGCCAAGTCATCTCTAACCATCGCAGTAAGTGGGACGATCAGATGGTGGGGAGCAAGGGTCAGGAAGGGGACTCAGGTCAACTCATAGCACCAAAGAGTAGTCTCTGACCCAGAAGAACACTCAAACAGGGGTGTGTTGGGGCTCATGCACAAAGAAAACTCCACTAATGCTGGTGTACAGTGTCTAGGTTCCATGATATGCCCCAGTGGCTAGTGTGAGACCCACCAGGTGTCCTTCCCTGGGCATGAACAAGCATCCAGTGCTGATGCCAGTGAGGTGTAAGGAGGAAAGCCTCCTTCCAGAGCAGTATGGCCCCATGGTCTCTGATAGGAGCAGTACTATTGAAAGCTTTGTGGATGACAAGAAAGCCACTGCCTGTGCAGAGCATTGCCATTATTCTAGCAAGCAGCAAGAGGGTGAAATTGGAAAGAAGATACAGGGCTGGGAGACAGACTGAATTGAGTCTCTTTGGGTAAATTCCATGGTCTGCTCTACCTGAGTCCACTTGCCCAGAAGTGACCCCAATAGCCAGGTTATTAACCCCAACTTAAGTCAGATGAGGGCTTCCTCAGCACGTCTGCCACAAAGCTGATCTGTTAATAATCCCAGTGCTATTTGTTTTGTTTGTTTCTATCTATTTATTTATTTATTTATTTTGAGCCAAACACCCACAGCAGCCAAGGTCCCAGTCTATCCACACTGAAAACCACCATCCCTATGAGTTCTAGCATAAGTTTTCTCATACCTTAACCTACTGAGTCTGTTAGGCTAATGGAGTCTTAGGGAAGAGGAAGTCTGGGTTCTTGGTTGCTAAGAAATTCATCCAACCCAGAAGGGATGAAGAACAGGCTCTAGGCTAGAGGAGGGCTGCAGGAAACAGGTGTTCATAGGAAGGAGTCTGAGTCCCACTGTGCGTCGTGACATCCCTGGACCATAGCAACACATTTTAGGGAAACTGTCCCTTTCCTGGTCTTTGGAACCATTGTTCTCAGTAGGGCCGCTTTTGGAATGTGGCTTCCATTCTAGGAATCCTAGTCCTCATGGAGGCAGGCACCAAGAATGGCAGAAACATGGTTCCAATGTAGTATCTGTGCTGGTCAGTCTTTCCTCACTGTGACAATACCTGAGGAAACTAACTTAGAGGAGGAATCCTATGTCTTTTTCTCCGAGTTTCATAGCTTTCTATGTGGTCCTGCACTGAGGCTGTCCATAAAGCCAGGGTGTGTGGCAATGGAGAGCTCCTCAGCTCTTGCCAAACAGGCCTAGAATGGGGAGAGAGAGAGAATGAGGCTGATAGAGGCAGAGAGAAAGACAGAGAGGAGGAGGAGGACTGCTACTAGGAGAATGAGGGTGAAGTGGAGCCCACAGGGCCACGATAGAGTTGCTGAGGGCAAACCCCTGTTCAGGTCTTCCTCCAGCCATGCTCAAACTTTTTCTAGTTCCTCCCACCTCCCAGTAGTGTGTTCATCTTGAATGAGAATTTCATGATAACCTCAGAGCAGTCCCCATCAAACGCTTCCCCCAAAGGCCCCCGGTGAACATTGCTGAACTGGGGACCAAATCTTCAGCTCACAAGCCTTTTGTGGGAGATGGCAGATGCAAACCCTAGTGGTGTGCTTTGGCAGATCCAAGAGGAACAGGGATGTTCTGGAGTCCAAAGCCTTTGGAAGCAACAGACATTAGGTCTGTTGAAGGCCTCTGCCTAGTTTTTCCTCAGGGAGCACTATTGAGGATGTCTCTGGTGGTACTGGAGCTGAATTAGAGTGCTCTCAGGACTGTGGCTCAGGCCTTTCCTCACAGAGGCTGTCAGATGTTGGGGTGTCCTATGGTGCACCTCTTGAGGGCCACTTTTTCCCTATACCCCTTGCTCTCCAGAACTGAAGATTCCTCACGAAGGAAATGTGTTTTATGCGATGAACCCTAGACTAAAATACAACTTTGTGCTGAGAAAGAAGACCATGCACAAAGAGAAGGATGAGTGGATCCAGCCCAAACCCCCTCCTCATTGTGCCAAGGAGGCTCGAGTTCAGCACAGCATCCTTGGGAGAACATTTTGGTGCTGTGTGGCTGGGCAGTGCAGTGCTGAAGCATCAAATGAATTTATTTATTTATCTTCCCTACTATTTGCTTAAAATTTCTTCGAACCCGGGCCGCACACGTTGGCCCCATGCATAGCTTAAAATTTTTCATGCATAGTTTCATTAGATCTTTTTTCTTTATTTAGTATAGTAACATATTTATTACCACATATATATAAATAGATGATATATTTGTTGTTTAAATACTTTTAAAAATATAATTTCTTGGTTATCTGATCTAGTTTGATGATTTGAGTATGTTAATTGTAGCAGCAGTTCCTAGAGGAAACATACACACCTGAAGAAAGGACTGTTTCAATTGATCACAAAGAAATTTTGTTTTTAGGAGAGTGGCAGATGGCATTATCTGAGAGAATTTTTCCATGGGAGCAATGAAATATCCACTGTCATGACACAAACACAAGCAAAGACACACAAACACACCCTAGAGCACACACACTTGTTGAGAGATAGACAGACAGTTTGAGTTGGTCTATGCTGAAATCCTTTGGAGAGGCGGTTCAGATTTCTCCACTTTGGGAATAGTTTCAGTTGCATGATTTGTCTTGCCAAGGAAATTCAAGTCTATAAAGACAACATGCACGTGTGCTTCATATGCAACTTTACACCTAATCAGAAGTTAATGTCATGCAATATATTTAGTGCACTTGTGTTTTGACTGTGACCCATTTCCTGAGGTCAGGTATGGAATTTTCTACTTGTAACATCACAATGGGAATTCACTGTTTTGATTTTGGAATATCTCTGATTTTGGTTTTTCATATTGTAATAATATATACCATATGTATGGTTTTTAAAAATGTTCTGCATTGAATAATAATGAATGGCATGCATCTAGGAATCTGCAGACCATAGAAAATGAATGAAGGAATGCCCACTGTTGCCTGAACTGGGTCTGCAGAATCCTGTAGCATGGGAGCATGTGTAAGGGCTACACAGGACTTGCAAACATTTGGGTCAGAAGGTCCTGCACAAAACTGAGCTCCTACAAGTCTCCAGCAGAGCATAAGGGCCAATGAGAAATACACCCCCACACAGAAGATGGGAAGCTACCTTATGAAGGTGACCGTGGGTACAGGGCCCTCTTGCTAGGACACGTTTTCTATTGGGCCAGAACTGTGCTCTGAATGTGTATGCTCAGAAGAGCTTGGAATTTCAGAACTGAAGCAATTTGTGCAAGCTGCTTTAACCTGCAGGAACAAAGTGTGTCTCAGTGAGAGCTTTGGGGCTGTCCCTTGTTGAACTAGAGTGTGGCAGAACCACTTGTAATAATTGGCATTTACGGTTTCCCATTGAAGTATCTGTGCCATCAGTAAACCACCGTTTGTTGCCTGTGGGGCCCTGCATTTCAACGAGTTTCCTGAAAAAGTATGAGTTATGGATTTCATTGAACCTTTTGAAAAGTGATCTTCTCAGCATTCCCCTTGCCTCCCCAAATTTGGTGATGTAAGTTACAATGGCTTCCTTCATAGCACACATTTTATATTGGGCCAGGATTGTCCTCTGAATGCACTTGCTGAGAAGAACTAGGTAGTAGAGAATGAAAGCAATTTCTGCAAGCAGTTTCAATTTGCAGGCTAACTTTGTTGTAAGTGAGCACATGGTGCTTTCTTCTGGTTGAACTAGAATGAAGCACAACTGCTTCTCTGAGGTGACAGGCACACTTTCCCATTGAAGCACCTGTGCCATTGGTCAAAAACAGGTCATTCATGTGGGCTCCTGCATTTCAAGTGTGTGTCCTTAACGAGTCTGACAAATGATGTCAATGAGTCTTTGGAGAATTGATCTTCTCAGCTGGTGCTCTTTCCTCCTCAAAGTTGGTGATCCCAGATACAAGAAAATCTCTTTCTGGCACACTTTGTCATTTGTGCCTGAACTGTGCTCTGGATGTGCTTGAAGCCTGGAAGGGCAGCAGTGAAGCTGTTTGTGAGGCAGCTTCAACTAGCACCCACTGATTTGTTCTCAGTGAGCACATGGGGATATTTCCCTGGTTGAAGCAGTGTGAATGAGAACTGCTTGTCAGAGCTGATAGGCATGTTTTCATTTGGAAATGTCTTTGCCCTCTGTCATTTAGAGTTCCTTGCATGCAGGAACCTGCATTTCAAGTGTTTTCAGAAAGGTCAGATGAATGGGTTTCAAAGACATTTTGTGGAATTGATCTTTACAGCAGTGTCTTTTGCCTTCTCCATATTGGTGATCCTAGGTGCAAGGACTCTCTTGTAAGCAAACATTGTATACCAGGCCTGACCTTGGCTCTGAATGTGCTTGCTGAGAATATTTGGGGAGTGCAGAAATAAAGCAGTTTCTCAGCCACTTCAACATTTAGGAACTCACCTTGTTCTGAGTGAGCACATTGGGGTCTGTCACTGCTTCAACTAGCATGAAGAACAACCACTTCTCAGAGGTGGCAGTTTCACTTTAAAGCACAACTGGTAAATGCGAGTTCAATGCAGGCAGCGTGAACGTCAAGTGAACTTTGTGAAAAACATGGAGCAATGGATATCAATAAACCTTGGGGAATTGATCTTCCCAGGAGGCCCACAATTCTCCTCAAAGTTGCTGAAGCTAGGTATAAGGTCTGTGTTGCTAGCACCCTTTGTATATGGGCTTAAACTGTGCTCTGAATGTGCTTCTTGAAAATCATTTGGAAGTGCATCACAGAAAAAAAATGTTGCAAGCAGCTTCAATATTAGGAAATAACTTTGTGCCCTTTGAGCTTTATGCCTGGCTGAACTAGCATTAAAACAAACTGCTTCTGAGAGTTAGCAGGCACAGTTTTCATTGGAAACAACTGTGCTATTGGTAAATGGCAAGTTTGTTGCTGTCAGGCACCTGCAGTTTCAAGGAGTTTTGAGAAAAGGTAGCCCAAAGAAATATGATGAAACTTTGTGCTAT
This sequence comes from Tamias sibiricus, assembly GCA_025594165.1. Classification (NCBI taxonomy): domain Eukaryota; kingdom Metazoa; phylum Chordata; class Mammalia; order Rodentia; family Sciuridae; genus Tamias; species Tamias sibiricus. The sequence goes on along the minus strand of JAKELJ010000021.1, from coordinate 276,200 downwards.
TCATTTTCTCAGCAGGCCCAAGTTCCTAATCAATGTTGCTGATGCTAGACAAGGTGCTCTTTTGCAGCGATACTTTGTAATGTTTTCATAGGAAATGTGTTCTGAATGTGCATCCTGAGATCAATTTAGAGGGGGCAAATGGAAAAAGTTCATGCAAGAAGCATCAACTTGCAGAAGTATAGCTTTGTTCTCAGTTAACACATGTCCCCTTCCCCCACCCCGCCCAGGTGGAACTTGCATGAAGCAGAACCTTTTCTCAAAGCTGATGGCACCATTTCACTTTGAACCATCTATGCACTCAGCCAAGCACAGTTCATTGCAGATGGGCATGTGCAATTTCAAGATAGTTCTTGGAATCAGTTTGAGGAATGGACTCCAAAGAATCTTTGAGTAATTGACCCACTCAGCAGTCCCATTGCTTCATATTTGAGGAAGTGCCCCAATGTACAAGGGCCCTCATGCTAGCACACTTTGTATATTGGGCCTGAACTCTCCTCTGAATGTGCTCGATGAGAGCAGTGTGGAAGTGCAAAACAATAGTAGTGTGTGCAAACAGCTTCAACTTGCAGGATCTAAAGAAGAGCACATTAGGATTTGGGTCTGGTTGAACTAGCAGGAATTAGAACCACTTCTCAGAGCCAGCAGTTCCAGTTTCACTTGGAAGCATCCATGTCTTCTATAAAGCCCAGTTTGTTGCAAGCGGGCACCTTCATTTGAAGTGAGTTTTCTGAAAAGTTTGAGAAAAGGATTTCAATGAAATGCTGGGTTATTGATTTTGTCAGAGTTCCAACTTTCCTCCTGAATATTAGTCATCCTAGGTACAATGGCTCTTTGGCTAGCATAGTTTGTACATTGGGTGTGAACTGTTGTCTGAATGTGCTGGCTGAGAAAAGCTTGGAAGTGCAGAACTGAAGCATTTTGTGCAGGCAGCTTCCAATTGAAGGAACTGTCTTGTTGTTGGTGAGCACATTGGGTTTTGTCCCTAGTTTCAGCTGCATGAAGCAGAATTGCTCCTCATAGCTGGCACTCAGAGTTTCTCTTGGAAGCATATGTTACATTGTAAATGCAGGTTCCATGCATGAAGTCTCCTGCATTTCCAGTTAGTATTCTGAATAATTTGGAACCATTGATTTCAGTAAAACATTGGCAATACGTTGCTCTTCCAAGTTGGTGATCGTAGCTACAAGGACTCTCTTTCTAGGACACTTTCTGTTGGGCCAGAAATGTGCTCTGAATGTTTTTGGTCAGAAGAGCTTAGAAGTTCAGAAGTGAAGCAATTCATACAAGCTGCTTCCACTTTCAGGAACAAAGTGTGTTCTCAGTGAGCACTTGGGGGCTGTCCCTGGTTGAATTAGAGTGTGGCAGAACCACTTGTAATAATTGGCAGACACTGTTTCCCTTGAAGCCTCTGTGTCATCTTAAACCTGTTTGTTGCATGTGGGTCCCTGCATTTCAAGTGAGATTTCTGACTTTCTTACCTGCCGCCTGCTGGGTACCTGCTGCTTCCTTCTTGGCAGATAGGTCTACTTTGCTCCAGTCTCATACTGGTGCCCCAGCACCAAGCTGCACCGGGGGTGTTGGGTGGACACTGGCTCTCTTGCCTCTGTGGATCTCCTCCACCTCTTTCCCAGTGGCTCCTAGGACATCACATGGCCTAAGTTCCCCTGAAGATTCACCTACTGTCCACCACAGGACCAGAGACCTCTCTCTGTGGGTGGCAGACATGGTTGCTTGTTCATTCTGGTTTGAAACTGAGGTTGGCTCTGCCTTGTTTGTGTGTGTGTGTGTGTGTGTGTGTGTGTGTGTGTGTGAGAGAGAGAGAGAGAGAGAGAGAGAGAGAGAGAGAGAGAGACTTGATATCTTTATTAAACATCCAAGACCAAGTTCAGATGTAAGGGATGGTGGTGGTGTGCATGGGACACACGGACGGGCTTAAAGACTAGGGGGAAAACCCCAATGCTGGGAAGGGGAAGGTTGCTTCTTCTTCTTCTTTTTTTCTTCTTCTTCTTCTTTTCCTCTTTTCCTCCTTTCCTCCTCCTCCTCCTCTCTCCTCCTCCTCCTCCTCCTCCTCCTCCTCCTCCTCCTCCTCCTCCTCCCTGATCTCCATGGCAGACTCCTACATGGGGAAAGGTCACTCATAGCAGGTCTGTGGCTGCTGTCAGGTCCCTGTCTGTGAGTGATATGCAAGAGACAGGAGGCACCTTTGGAAAGATAGAAAATCTGGAGTTCACACACACACAGAAACACACAGAGAGACACATGCAGTCTTGCTTTATCTTCCCCACACACTCACACCTCCCACATGTACACACACACACACACACACACACACACACACACACACACACCCACCCTTACTCTCACAGGACAGGGTGAGGTGATGCCAGCACACATCCATCCTGCTGAACACACTGAATATTCAAAAACTCCTCTTCCTCCTCCTGCGACATGATGAAAGGGAGAAATTTACTCTCTAGCTGCAGAGCACCAGGTAGAGGGAGTGTACTAAAGGGACAGCATCTCCCTGTGGACAGGGGCTGGAGGCAGAAGACGCTGGTCTGCCAAGCCCCTGATCTAGCAGCACTCTCATCGCCAAGGAGAGGGCTTGCTTACCTGGCAGTGGGATGGGCGGGAAAGTGAGGGGCTAATAGCACATAGGATGTGGGCATGGGGAGGGAGGGCAGGTTATGGGAAGGAAAGGGAACAGGCTCCTGGTTAAAGTTGGAAGCTGGGGAGAAGCTCACAGAGGGCCAGAGAGCCTGACTAGCTGGGACCAGTGACAATATTAGGGGTGGGGAGAATCTTTTGCTTAGAGTGGAGAAGGGGCCCTTATCCATGGATGACCTCCATTCTCTAAGCCTTAACCTGATTCCCTAAAATGTCATTCTGACCCCCTTGAGTTTAATGACTCTGTCCTTCCCACCTTCTTGCTTATCAGTGGATGGTCATTAAACAAACAAATAAAAAACCTCCCTTCCACATCATGATAGACAAAGCACAGAGTGTCTTTTTTTTTTTTTTTTTTTTTTTTTTTTTTGGTACCGGGGATTGAACTCAGAGGCATTCGGCCACTGGGCCACGTCCCCAGCCCTTTTTTGTAATTTTTTATGACAGGGTCTCACTGCGTTGCTAAGTGCCTCACCATTACTGAGGCTGGCTTTGAACTCACAATCCTCCTGCCTCAGCCTCCCAAGTGCTGGGATTACAGGCGTGCGGCATCGCACCCAGCTACAGAGTGTCTTTTTGTTCCTTTGAACAGTGTTTATTGAGCATTGACTATGTACTTACTGTGGACACAGAGTAATCTAGAGAATGTCCCAGCCATATTGGTGTTTAGATTATACAAAGGGAGAGCAAATGAGTAGCTTCCTGGTATCTAGTCTTTGTTTACATGCCACCTTCTCCCAGAAATCCACCTTGGAATGTCTTTTTCTCTCTCTGCCCCCCCCCCCACACATTACTTATCCAATTTCTCCTTTTGTATTTTTGCCCACTGGATTTATCAGTGTCATACATGTTATATACAGTTTTCCCTTTGGCTAATTGTCTTGAGGTCGTCTCTAGCATATAAGCTTTTGTGAGAAAGACATATTTTTGCCTGTTTTGTTTGTTTTTTCCCCAATGATGACAAAGCTCAAGGTGTTTTGTTAGGGAACAACCCCCACCCCACTCCATATCTGTTTGCTGAATGAAAAGTATGCAAACACATATGCAACATACTTTCAGAGCAATGAGCCCCAGGATGATGTTCAACCTGGGTGCTGTGATAGGGTCCAAAGTGGAAGGTGGCTCCACATCCATGCTGGAGACATCACTCCAGCTGAGACAGATTGAAGCCACTGTGTGACTTTTGAGTGCCTCTGCAGACCAGGCACCTCTCAAGGTGCTCTGGACTCATCTGTGTGCAAGGTGAACCTGAACCCTGCCTTCAGGCAACTCTCCTTTTTTAAAAAAAATATTTATTTGTTTGTTTTGGTCATACACAATGCCTTTATTCTTTAGGTGGTGCTGAGGATAGAACCCCGGGCTGCGCACGTGCTAGGTGAGTGCTTTACTGCTGAGCCACAATCCCAGCCCCAGGCAACTCTCCTTTTAATAGGAGATGCAAACAAGTCAGAGGTGAGAGATGCAGGAGGTGGAGGTGTGTTTGGAACTGGCGAGCATCCTGGAGTGTAGAAAGGAAGGGTGGTGAGCAGGAGGGCTGGGAAAGGCCAGTCAAAGCTGAGTTCTAAACATTCAAGAGTCAGACAGAATGGGAATTCATACAGAGGCCCTTGCCTTTGAACCTCTATCTCTCACCATGCACAAAACTCAACTCAAAGTGGATCAAGGACCTAGGAATTAAACCAGAGACCATGTGTCTATTAGAAGATAAAGTAGGCCCAAAACTCCATCATATCAGATTAGGCTCCTACTTCCTTAATAAGATGCTATTGCACAAGAATTAAATTCTAAAATTAATGAATGGGATAGAGTCAAACTAAAAATCTTCTTCTCAACAAAAGAAGACATCAGTGAGGTGAAGAGAGAACCTACTAATTGGGAACAAATCTTTTCTGCACGCACATAAGATAGAGCACTGATCTCTAGAATATATAAAGGACTTAAAAACTTAACACCAAAAAAATAAATAAATAAAAAAACAAAAACCCCAATCAATAAATGGGCCAAGGAACTGAACAGACACTTCTCAGAAGAAGATATACAATCAATCAACAAATACATGAAAAACTGTACAACATCTCTGGCAATTTGAAACTACTCTAAGATTTCATTTCACTCCAGTCAGAATGGCAGCTCTTAAGAACACAAATAACCATAAATGTTGGAGAGGATGTGGGGAAGAAGGCCCACTCATACATTGCTTGTGGGACTGCAAAATGGTGCAGCCAATATGGAAAGCAGTATGGAGATTCCTTGGGAAACTCTGAATGGAATCACGTTATGACCAAGCCATCCCACTCCAGGGTCTATTCCCAAAGGACTTAAAAATGGCATACTACAGGGACACAGCCACATCAATGTTTATAGCAGCACAATTCACAATAGCTAGGCTGTGGAACCAGCCTAGATGCCACTCAGTAGATGAATGGATAAAGAAAATGTGATATATATATATAGACAATGGAATATAACCCAGCAATAAAAAAATAAAATAAAATAATGGCATTCACAGATAAATGGATGAAATTGGAGAATAATAATGCTAAGTGAAGTTAGCCAATCACAAAAATCCAAATACCGAATGTTTTCTCTGATATAAGGAGGCTGATTCAAAGTGGGGTTGGGGTGGGGAGCAAAGAAGGATTAGAACAACACTAGAAAAGTCAATGAGGAGGGAAGGATGGGAAGGAAGGGGAAAGAGCATGAAAATAAAAAAAATTTAATAGAAGATGGTAGAATGAGATGGATATCATTAGCCTAAGTGCATGTATGAAGACACGAATGGTATGAATATACTTTGTATACAACCAGAGATATGTAAAAATCTGCTCTATTGTGTATTATGAATTATAATGCAGTCTACTATCATATACAACAACTTTAAATAAATTTTTTTTAAAAAAATAGACAGTCATTGTCCAAATGCTTCTGCTTCCTGTATTAAAACCTCAACCTCCAGGCCCTTATAAAGTTGCACATACCTGGTTCTTACCCTGAAAGAAGGTTTTCTCACTGTGGTAGCATTAACATTTGGGGCCAGATCATTTTTTGTGTGAAGGGGCTTTCCTGTGCAAGGCAGAATGTTTAGCAGCATCCCTGGTCACTATCCACCAGAGGACACACCCTTCTACCCAACTTGCCACCAAAAGAAAAAAAAAAGAAACCGACAAAGCACAAAAATTGACTTCATATTTTTCAATGTCCCTGGGGAGCAAAATCGACCCTAAATGAGCACTCCTGTGTTAGACCTTCAAAATCAGAAACTTCTGGATGAGAGCGTAGGAATCTACACTTTGAATGATCAACCCCAGCCCACCAGAGACTCCCCTGTGCACTGCAGTATGAGAATTTCTGCCAAAAAAGCCTTTACAAAACAAAATCAGGGAAACCTGACATTGCTAACTATGAAACCAAATCACGCTTACATGTGAATATAATCTAGGGTCTCAAGGGGTGACAGTATATTTGTGGCTATTGTGATGAAATTTTACCCACATCTGTTCTCTTTTCCTTCCCAATGTGTGGGGAGGAAAACCCGAAGTGTGGTCTGATTATGGAACCTGGGATGCCTCCAACCTATAACCCTGCCCCTTTGCCCTCTCATGAGCAATTATCAAGCATGGCTAATTCCACCAATATCTGTCTTAACACTTCCTCTTTGCTATAGGAAACTCAACTTTTTCATCCTACTTTTTAGCCACAAGGTGTTGCTGTCACTGCTTGCAAAGTTTGTCTCATCATTGTGAACATTCCCACACACTTGGCCACCTCTAGCATCCTCCAAGTTGTTAAATGACTGGCGCTAAATCACCCAAATGGCCTCTGCCCACGACCATGCCCACCCACTCCCAGCCTAGGCAGAGCAAACCCAATTCCATCGTTGCCAACATCAGCCAAAGCGAATCATTCCAATCACCTAGTGCACGTTTACAGAGTGCAGTGCCTATTGAGTAAAGTCCCACCATCTCACAGACAAGGAGCCAGTTTGAGAACCAGGAGAATTGGTGGACTTCAGTCCTGAACAGACGGAGGGTGGGTTAGGGTTAGTAATATCTCCAGGCTGTATGACTAACTTTCAAGAAAGATGAGTTTTCATTTTTATAACTTACTCTGGGGTGGGGAAGGGCAAAAGGGATAGGAGTGTGAGGGAAGGTCAGATAGATCCTTTAACCGAGGCCTTTTGGGTTTTCCGCTATTCAAAGAGCTCAGCATACTAAAGGAGCACACTTTTGGGATTCATTTTCCGAGCCCTAACACCCATAATGGGAGACTATATGGAAACTCTTCATAACAGAAAGGAGAAGCATCAACAAGGCCCACCTCTTTTCCCCACACAGGGAGTCTCTGCTGCCTTCCAAACTAATCTAACCACAGGCTTTGCAGGATTTCCCCATTTAGTCTATCACCATTGGGTCCTACCCTTTATCCAATCACATTCCAGCACAGCTGTCCATGCTCATTGAACTTAAGGATAAAAATGGGTCTTTGGGATCTTTATCTGAAGACTTCTGTGTCATATAACACTTTAAGTAAAGGTGTTATGCCTTTCTTTTCTTAACCTGTCTTTTGTTATTGAAGTGTCGGTCATGAACCTTATAAAGCATCAGGATGGATCACACCTTTCTGGCCCTATATAGAATATGGACTTCATTGCCCACTTACTAGAAGTTGAGAGGCCTTTCCAAAAGGTTAAAATAAAAATACATCATTTAAAATACTACTACTACTACTACTACTACTACTACTACTACTATAATAATAATAATAATAATATAGCTCCTGGAGTTATACAGAGTTTTAACTCTAGTTCTTCTGTTTTTAAGATTTGTGACTTTAAACAAGATATATTACCTCTCTAAATTTAAGTGTCTCATTCTGTAAAAGGTATAGAAAACTTTTACCTGCTTAAAATTTCTACTAATAATTAAACTAAATAAAATAATTCACTTGGAGCTCATAGCACAGTGCCTAGGAAACATTACATGCTCAAGAAATGTTAACTTTTTAATCAGGTGTCATGTGAACACATTTTTTAAGTCCCAGCAACTCAGAGGAGTCTGAGGCTTGCAAGGTCTCAGCCAGCATGGGCAACTGAGTGAGACTCTGTACCAAAATATAAAATAAAAAGGACTGGATACATAGCTCAGTAGTAGAGTTCCAATGGTTTCTGTTCCTAGAACCACACATAAAAAATTTTTTTTTTTCCCATCAAAACTAAGTTTCTCTCATAAGACTTTCCTAGTATTAATAGTATTGATCCCTTCCCTTTCTCTATTCTCAACTCCATTTTCTTTCTTACCTAACCTCAGCTCTGTGGTTTGTCCTTTCAATGATGCCTCCATTGGCAGGCCAATCAGAATCACTTGTGATGATTCATGTCAAAACTTAAAATCCAGGGGTGCTTGGAATGATGTGTTTCAAGCCCCAAAAGAAAATAGCTGTTGACCAAGATTGCTATATTCAGCAAAGATGTCCTTCAGATTTGAAAAAGAAATAAAACCTTCCAAGATAAGCTGAAACTTAAAGGATTCATGAATACTGAGCTGTGAATACAAAAATTACTTGAAGAAAGGTTATACACAGAAAAAATCCAAACCAAACCCCAGAGCTCACAAATGGACAAATCTCATTAAAGAGTAGCTAAGCAAATGAGATACAGGACCAAAATAAACATCATGATTACACTATAATGGTGCAAATTAATAAATATCTCTCTTTAATAATACTGAATATAAATATCCTCAACTCACCAGTTAAAAGACAGAGGCTGCCAAAATGGATCAAAAAAAAAAAAAAAAATAAGAACCAACCCTATTTTGTTTGGAAGAAAATCACCTTACAGGCAAAGACATCTAAAGGCTAAAATAAAAGAATAAAAATTGATATATCAATCAAATGGAGCCCCCAGACTAGCTTGACTAGCTACTCATGGAGCCCACAAAAAAAGCAGGAATACAGATTCTCATACCCAAAAAAGAGAACTTGAAGCCAAAATTAATTAGAAGAGACAAAGAAAGTCATTTTCGTACTGATAAAGGGAACAATCTAACAAGAAGATATAACAATAGTAACAATTTCTGCCACAAATGTTGGTGCACTTAAACACATAAAGCAGACACTACTCAACTTAAAGAAGGCTTAGACCTCACTACAATACTGGGTGATATCAACACACCCCTGCTTTAGTAGATAGGTCATTCAGAGAGAAACACAGGAAACACCCTTCAGACCTAAAAAATTCACTCCAATGGACTTAACAGACATCTACAGAATATTTCATCCAACAATAGCTGAATTCACATTCTTCTGAGATGCTCATGAAAACTTCTACAAAAGCAGACATATTTTAGGCTACAAAGGAACTCTAGTAAACACAAAAGAATTGATATAATTTCTTGCATCCCATCAGATCACAGTGGAATGAAATTAAAAATCAACACCCCCGAAAACTACAGAAACTATAAAAACACAGAAGATTGAAGAACACACTTTGAATAATGAATGGATTTTTTTTTTTTTTTTAGAAATTGTAGTATAAAACAGCAATAGCGATACAACATTCCAGAACCTCTAGGACAAAATGAAGGTAGTTCTAACAGGAAAGTTGATATCTTTGAATGGCTACATTAAAAAATCTGAAGATCAAGGTCTTAGAAAAACAATAACCAACTTAAAAAACAGTAGAAGTTATTAAAATCAGAGCCCAAAATCAATGAAATGGAGAATTTAAAACATTGTAAAAAAATCAATGAAATAAAGAGTTGGTTTTTTGAACAGATAAGCAAGATAGATTAAACCCTTAGTCAAATTGAGAGAGAGAGAGAGAGAGAGAGAGAGAGAGAGAGAGAGAGAGAGAGACCACATTATAAAAAGTAGAGATGAGAAAGACAGAATCATGACAGACTTCAAAGGAATCCAGAGGATCCTTAGGGACTATTTTGAAAATTTATATTCCAATAAGTTGGAAAGATTAGATGTAAATATGTTTTAGACATATATGACCTGCCAAAATTGAATCAAGAGGACAGAGAAAATCTAGACAGACAACAATTAGCAAAGAGATGGAAGCACTAATAAAAGCCTAACAAAGAAAAGCCCAGGTCCAGATGGATTTTCTGTTAAATTCTACCAGGACACATCAAGGTAATAAAAGTATAGATCAATATCCTTGATGAAAGTAGATGCAACATTTTTTAATAAAATAGTAGGAAACCATATTCAATGACATACTAAGGAGACTGAACATCATGACCAAATTGGTTTCATTCCAGGGATGTAAGTAAGGTATAGCATATGCAAAGTAAATTAAAAAAAAAATGTATGACAGAAGACTAGTAATCCACAATATATAAAGAACTCAAAAATCTACCCTCAAAAATCTAAATAACCAAATCAATAAATGGGCAAATTTGCTAAACAGACACTTCTCAAAAGAAGAAATACAAATGGCCAACAAATATATATAAAAAATGTTCAACATTAGCAATTACATTTGATTTGCAGTTTGCAAATCAAAACTACCCTGAGATTTCATCTTCATCTATTTAGAGTGGCAACAAACACAAATACAAACAATAATAAATGCTGGAAAGGACGTGGGGAGAAAGAAACACTTTTACACAGTTGGTGTAATTGTTAATTAGTATAGATGCTATGGAAATCAGTATGGAAAGTCCTCAAAAGAGAAGGAATGAAACCACAATGTGACCTAGCTATGTGACCATTGGTATTTATTCTACAGAATTAAAGTCAGCATACTGTGTCATTACATGCATGCCATGTTTATAGCAGCACAGTTCATAATAGCCAAATTATGGAATGAGCCTATGTATCTATCCATGATAGGTAGATAAAAATATGTGGTATATATACACAATGGAGTTTTATTCAGCTGTAAAGAAGAATGAAATTATGTCATTTGCAGGAAAATGGATAGAACTTGAAAGCACTGTTAAGTAAAGTAAGCCGGACTCAGAAAGTAAACAGTCATAGGTTTTTCTCTCATATGTAGAAGCTAGAGAGGGAAAAAAGGAAAAGAATCACACATGGGTGGGGGATTTCATGAAAAAGGAAGGGAGACCAGTAGAGTAGAGGACAGGGACCAGGGTAAGAGACAGGGGAGGGAAAATGGAGATACCAGGGAACAATATTGACCAAATTACATTGCTATATCATGTGCATGTATGAGTATGTAACAATGAATGCCACTATTACATTATACATAATAATAATAATCCAACAAACCTCAACAACAACAACAAAGTTGACTCGATCTCCCTGCTGGAAACTCATTCCTTTACCTGTTCTCTAGGCCCACTTTGGGAAACTAAAATGTTGCATAGTATCCTCCATGTCCCCTGGCCTTTCAGCTCTTGAGACTTAAAAATTATGCTGTTGAGCCTATGCCTGTCTTCTATTTTCAGACAGAAACTTTCTACCTCTTTGTAGCCTTTTCATTTCTCAGTTATTGACTCCCCAAACCAGGTACAGTGGGGACTAGGAAGTCTGATGCAGTCCTACTGTCTGTCAAAACTCAAGAGGTGGACCTTAGTGGGACTCACTGGAAACTCCCACAACACCCCCTATAAAACTGCAAGGCAGAAAGGGTGCACCATCCTTTTCCTAAGAGGACTCACTCTTTCCGTTGGGGATGTCCCCATTTTCTCTTGTTCTCTCCCTTCTCAAAAACTTTTTTTCTTTTACTAAGTCTCCTGTGCTGCCTGGAATCCTCTCAAGCAAGAACATAAGAATCTGGGGCAGGAACATCCATGTCCGCCTTGCTCTGGCGCCACCTGCTGGTCTCCTCTGCAACACCAGCTGTGCATGCATGCAAGCTGACAAGATTCTTGCTGCAAGGGAATTTTGAAGAAGCCCCTGGCAACACAGGTATAGCAACATGTTATCAGGTTGTTCCTGTGTAGAGAGAATCAGAGCCTGCATGATACTGGGGGCTGCATAAGGGTTGAATAAAACGTGAGGAAGAAGGGATTTGAGTGACAACTGTCAAGAATTGATGGTTTGAGATTTTATCCTATTTACAAATTAAGCAGGCTTGCCATAGCCTCATGGATGCTGGTAGAAGATATCAGACTCTGGACAAGATTTTTTTAATTCATAAACATAGCAGTAGTCAGGGTAACAGCATTTCCCTAACAGCCAATTCCATGAACAATGTGAAGATTAATTCTTTTCTTTTTGGTATCAGGGAATCAACCGAGGGGAACTTATGTGAACCACATCCCCAGCCCTTTATATAGTTTACTTAGAGATAGGGTCTCACTAAGTTACTTAGGGTCTTGGTAAATTGCTAAGGCTGGGCTTTGAACCCTTGATCCTCCTGCCTCAGTCTCCCAAGCCTTTAAAGGTATGCACCACCACATCAGGTGCCAAAAATCCCCAATGTTTTATAATGGTCATTAAGTATGACTGCTGTTTTCTTGGGTGAGGCATTATCTTTTGAAGTTTTCTGTAATATATTCTTTATAAAACACCCTACAACAAATGCGGACTTCTTTCATGAGAGGTAGGACCATAGAGACTCAGGAACATCACCTCATAACAGTATATAGAAAGTAACCTATAAAATTACTAAAATTTAGTATGTACCCTAACTCCCCTATTTTGCGCTCACAGGAGATTTTCTTTCACTTACCTTTGATGCTCCCAGCACTAATCAGTTAACTTTAATCTGTGAATTGTGACACTCCTCTTTCTCTCTCTCTCTCTCTCTCTCTCTCTCTCTCTCTCTCTCACACACACACACACACACACACACACACACACACACACTCCTATCTTCCCCCTCAAAGCTTATTTAATCTCAGACTACACATAACCAATCTAGATGCCAGACTCTGCGAAGTGAAGGCCCAGGTCTGTGCCATATCTCCGAATATTGAACTGTACCTGATACCTAGTAGGACCTCAAAATATCTCTGTTCAGTGTACATATGAACAGAAATACCTGTCTGCTTTTCTAGAGAGTATTGTGTTCAGTTGGATGCACCATTTAAAAGTGAGATTTCCAATCCATGAAACTACAAAAGGCCTGAAGGCTGACAGCTCAGTAAAATGTCATAAGAAAGAGTTAAGGTACAAATGTTGGCAGCTTCACAGATGTTATGGTTTACTTAGTACGTGTCCCCCAAAAGTTCCTGTGTGAGACAGTGCAAGTTATGAGCGCCTTGAACTAATTAGTGCATTAATCCCCTGGTAGGGATGAAGTGGGTGGTAACTGTAGGCAGTAGGGAGTGGCTGGAGGAGGTGGGTCCCTAGTGACTGCCTTTGGGGTTGCTTGGGTGAGGGGAGCTCTGTCTGCTTCCCAAGTGTGTCCTGTCCTGAGCTGATTCCCTACTCCACACCCTTCTGTGGCGATGTTCTCAACCCTGATGAGTTGTTCAAAATCAACTCAAATAGGCCATTGGTTGCCTCCCTCATCTTGTGCTCTGTGCTCCTTGCTCAAGCACTAAATTCAGCTGTCCCCAGAAAGAGATCATCTCCTCTCAACTGCATCCTGAGTAATAACCAGGATGAGCAGTTTGGCAGTTTCTTAATAAAATCAAACATATACCCATCATAGAACCGAGCAAATGACTCTCCTAGCTATTTATGCTATAAAAATAAAAACTAAGGCTCACCCAAAAGCCTATACATGAATGTTTAGAGGGCTGTGTTCATAATCACCCCAAACTGAAGCAAATTCAAAACTCCCTCAACTGTTGAATGGATAAACAAACTGTAATACATTCACATAATGACTTCTAGGCATCAATTAAAAGGTGTGCTTTGGCAGATCCAAGAGGAACAGGGATGTTCTGGAGTCCAAAGCCTTTGGAAGCAACAGACATTAGGTCTGTTGAAGGCTTCTGCCTAGTTTTTCCTCAGGGAGGACTATTGAGGACATCTCTGGTGGTACTGGAGCTGAACTAGTGCTCTCAGGACTGTGGCTCAGGCCTTTCCTGCAGTGGCTCTCAGATGTGGGGGTGGCCTATGGTGCACCTCTTGAGGGCCACTTTTTTCCCTATACCCCTCTCTCTCCAGAATTGAAGATTCCTCACAACGGAAATAAAAATGCGATGAACCCTAGACTGAAATACAACTTTGTGTTGAGAAAGAAGACCATGCGCAAAGAGAAGGATGAGTGGATCCAGCCCAAACTTCCCCCTCGTGGTGCCAAGGAGGCTCAAGCTCAGCATAGCATCCTTGGAAGAACATTTTGGTGCTGTGTGGCTGGGCAGCGCTGAAGCATCATATGATTTATTTTAGTATTTGCTTGAAATTTCTTAAGTTGCCAATGCATAGTTTCACATCAGATCTTTATTTAGTATAGTAACATTTATTACCATATGTATAGATCATATATTTGTTTAAGTACTTTTTAAAATATAATTTTTTGGTTATATCCTCTACTTTGATGATTTGAGTATATTAATTGTAGCAGCGATTCCTAGAGAAAACATACAACCCCAAAGAAAGGAATATTTCAATTGATCACAAAGCAATTTTGTTTTTAGGAGAGTGGCAGATGGCATTATCTGAGACAATTTTCCCATGGGAGCAATGAAATATTGGCTATCATGACACAAAACACAAAGCAAAGACACACAAGCACACACACTCATTGAGAGATAAACAGTTTTAGTTGGTCTATGCTGAAATTTTTTGGAGAGGCGGTTCAGATTTCTCCACTTTGGGAATATCTTCAGTTGCATGTGTCAGATACCAGGGAAGCAATTTTGAAAGATACACTAGTGACCCTCTGGAGAATTTGCAGATTGGTTGAGAAGATAAGACTTCACTTGTAAAAGGTGCAGACAGGACATAAGGGAAGACTGCCGTACACTGTGCCAGTGTAGCTTTGAGCCAGCTGGTGCACAGGAGTAGTGGGATCCACTGGCCCTATGAGAAGGGGCATTGCTGGTGGAAGGACAGCAGGGTGAGGCATTGCCTGCACAGGGTCATGATGAAGGGGCAATGGAGAAGGCTCCCCCAACTTGGCAGTGAGCTGGTGTGGAGAGAGAGGGGCAAAGAGAGCCAGAGTGGCAGGCATGGGCAGACAGGGAAACATGAGCCAATGGTTGACCTGTGGTGCTGGGATGTGGCAATGCAAAGCCTCACCCTTACAGTGTGATCTCCTAGTTGCCCACAAGTTATCCCACTTAATGTAGGGGCAACAATGATGTCCAGAATAAAGGTGACTCATCCAGTCTCCTGGGAACTAGACAACCAAGCAGGACCCTGAGCAGAGCTCAGAATAAGACAAAGGCTTCACAGCCAAAGCCAGGTCTGAGCCCAAGTGCTGGCCCTCACCAGTGAGGGGTGTCAGAAGCACCCAGTCCCATGCCTCAGTTTCCTGCTCTGTGAAAGGAGGTGGCATTAGTTCCTAGTGCAGCACCTGACTCTCAAGCCCAATGGTATAGAAAACCTAGAATTTTGCCCTAAAAATAATTGCAAACTTGTGAATGGAGTGTGTTAAAGATGCTCATAGATGCTAGTGGGCTGTTCTTCCTGCAGAGACATTTAATAGTTACCTCAGATGATGCCTACTAAGTCCATTGTCACACACACACACACACACACACACACACACACACACACCTCCTTCCAACTCTGGCCTTTTTAGATTATGTGATTCCCACTGTCTGTCCTTGGTTAATGTCTTCTATTAACTTGGGTGGGACATTCTCAGGATAAGGTTGGGATCTTCTTGCTGTGGCTGCAGATGTGCCTGATTAAATACAGCTCCTGTGAGACCCACGACAAGGCCCACAAACCTCAGAGATGCTGCTGCCATGAAGAAAACACATGACAGAAAACCCCAAGTAGTTCCATCATGGGACACAAACACAGTGCCAAGGTGTGCTGAGGTTTAAGAGGCTCTTGTGTTCCCTAAAGAGGGCACAGAGCCCCTGATTTTCATGTAATGGACATATGCTGGGGATTAATCAGTGTGATCAGTGCAGAATTTATTATTTAGTGCATTAGCATCTGTGCTGGGTGGAGGTTCAGCCAGAGTGAGGTAGTGCTGGTCTCAACCTGGCCTTTCACAGTGAGTCAAGGCCAGGATGGCTGAGACTTTGGGGCCTGGAGCATCATGCACAGGTAAAGCTATATAAAAGCATCTCTCTCCTAGTTTAGCAGACCAGAACTGTTCCCTGGGTGCCCTGGAGACTCAGCATCTCTGGTCCTGTGGTTGGTTGTTTTCACCCCAGGCAGCTGAAGATGGCTGCTCCTGTTGCAGCACCAGCCTCAGTCCTGCAGGTGCAGAGGAGCCCAGGAGGAGAGGATGGCACACCAGGTGCTATCACACCAGTGTCACAGGACCTCCAAGTGAATGGAGAGCAGCAGGCACACCTCTGCAGCCAGTGATATCCAGCCACCTCCTGCTTGTGGTATCTTGGCTCTGGGGTCAGCTCTGCCAGGACAGGGAGCTGGACCCTGGGCTGAGTGTCAGGCATACTACCTTCTTAGAGCAGGGGCAGGTTATGGGTTTTGTCTCAACACATGGTAGAGGACATGTCTGTGCACACATGGGGAGAGTGACACCTATGCCCAGTGCGGTGATGTGAGTGACCCTTGGTGACAGTGGGATGAAGAGCTATGATGCCAGCCGACAGCACTTGTGATGTGAAAATGTGAGCAGCCAGTCCTGAGAGCCCAGCTCTGTTCTGCAGGACTTCAAACAGATGGGTGATGAGTTGGAGAGACAGGCTGGGCAACAGAGTTGCTTGAGACAGTGGGGGCAGGACAGGCTGGGAGGGACATGGGACACTGTCCTCTGAGGAGGGAAGATGCCAGGGAGCCCAGCCAGGCAGAGGCCAAGTGGGGGCCTGAGGCAGAAGGGGGCATAGCTAGCTTCAGGAACAGAGGTGCCCTGGGTCACCCTGGTGAGAGTGCTGACCAGCTTATCTTGTGCCATTAGGGCTTCGATGAGGTGGCTTTGCAGCAACTAATCCTAAACCAGCTGAGTGACAGGGCAGTCTTGGGAGATGCGGGAGTTTACTCTTCTCTCACAGCCAATGGAAGCCATGGGTCCTGAAGCTGCCCCTGCTAATATCAAGGAAGTAGGAAAGGTGCTGTGTGCAGCTGTGAATAGGCTGAGCCCTCCCAGTTGCAGATGCTGTTTGAAGTCCTGCAGAACAGAGCTGGGCTCTCAGGACTGGCTGCTCACGTTTTCACATCAGAAGTGCTGTCGGCTGGCATCGAGGCTGTCCATGTTGCCTAGTGCATTGTGCACCCTGAAGCAATCCCAAGGTCATTGTCAAGCCCCTGGTTGCCACTCTTACCTTTCTAAGGGCAGCTAGAAGCTTCATGCCCATTAATAAAAGGTGATTTTCTTCTTTCAGACTGTGCTTCAATTTTCCACTAGATTGTAACTGAATCCAGGCTTTAGAACAAACTGAGGCTTGTTTAGTCTGTTTAGCCATTTTGTCTTAAACCCTACAGGAAACCAGGCTCCAGGAGAAGTGGCAGCTTTGGACAGCTTGGAGAAGGTGAATCTAATTACAGGGTGTGCTGAGTTCCATGTGGAATGCCAGGCTGACATAACAATCTATGGACATAAAACACCCTTCACACCTATATAAAAGGCATTTAGAAACAGGATCACACATGTGGTAAAACCTGAATGCATACATATCATATGGATAATATATTATCTTTTTAGACACAATATTGTGTAATGGTCATGTATAAAGACGGCTCTTTTCAGATGAATGCACCAAAATATTTACACAGGGAAAGTCCCTAACTCCAACTGTATGTTGACAGCTGGCCAAAACTTTAGTGATTGCTTCTCTCCAAGCTTTTGCTTCTAAGGAGTCTTGTGCTGACTGGCCACTTTGACATTTAGAGCCCCTTCAGTGGCCTCATAACCTATAGGCAAACCCCACTGTCTGAACTTTTGAACATCTCTTCTCAAGTACTGACTCATCTCAGGCTCCTGGGCCATATCTTTACTTCTGAATCTGCAGTGATAGGTCCCTGCACAGCTGCTCCTAACCTCCACAAGATTCCAGTAACTGTTGGCCATGGGGAGAAGCCTTGCTGAAGAGCCCTCTGAATGGAATAATAGTATAGACATAATTACAAGGCTCCATGCCATGTGGAACTGGAAATAGCTCTGACAATGTAATTAGTATTCATTTATGATACAGTAGCTCATTGTGGATCTGGTTTTCACCCCCTTCATTAGCAAGCTCAGCTGCTTCTCTAATAGAGGCCACCTTTGTGTGCATGTGGCTCTTTGCCTGTGTAGATGACCCAGAGTATGATTGGTGATGGGAAGTGGTTGTGATGGGGTGCTGACGGCAGGGCACAAGGCCCAGCTGTATCCCAGGATATTGACACACCAGCCAGAACAGCAGGTGTAAATTGCATGAAGTCTGCTGAATCTTTGACTTCAACATGTGGATTCTGTCTACTTGGATTGCAGGGAATTCTTGTATTAAATTGAGGGCCCAGGAAGCCAAGACACTTGCCATAATGGAGTTTCTTGCTCTGTGGTTTTGTTGGGAGAATTAAATGGACAATAAATGTACATGCTCAATGCTGGGCACAGGTTGAGGAGATGAATGGAGTGCTCCGCCTGTGGATAAACCTTCATTCATGGAGAAGGTATGTTTACCAAGGGCTGTTGGGTATGAGCAAACAAGGAGAGAGAGAGAGAGAGAGAGAGAGAGAGAGAGAGAGCAAGTGCAGAGTGCAGAGGGTGGGGTGAAGTGGGGGGATAAAATGCATGATTTTTTGCTACCTGTTCTGGAATGCCATGCATGTCCCCACCCTCTTACTGCCAGGTTCCTACCTCCTTGTCCATCATACTGGAGCAACTGACCCTCCACCACTCTCTTGCCTGAGCTGCTCATTACATGTGCTGGTTAAAGATGGGTGTTCTGTAAGTCCATTGTTGAACTCAGAAGCCAATGAATGTTGGTTCCTCACCACGCAGCATTTGGTCTCCCTGGGACAAGGTGCTGCATCCTTCACTGTCCTGCATTTTGCATGATGGTGTTTTCTTCATAGATGGATCTGCAGGTCCTGAAACCAGGTCAGGTAACAAGCTTCATGGAATCCTGGTGTTTGTTACAGAACAGTAATTAGCATGAATTAAATGGCAACAACAACAACAACAAAATAGCCAAGTTCATTGCTGTCCTAAATAAAATACCATCTGAAGTGATGATATAGACAAAGCTTACAAGATAACAGAAATATAAAGAATAAACTAAGATTTCCTTCATGGGATATGGAAATAATACCAGTCTTATTCCTCACTACTGAGTGGGATCATCCTAAGACCTGTGTTGGAAAGCAAGCTTTAAGTCCAGTTCCTGGCACCTAGAGAGTATTTAGAAGTGATTATAGAAGACACCATTGCCTGCAGTGTGGTTTCCCATCTTGCTCCTTGGATGTAAGTTTGTTAGGGATAAAGCTCCCACAATCTTGTGGGGTCTTTCAGGTCAACCCCTCATGCCCCATGTTTGGCAGCATGGAAGACTCCTGCTGTAGGGTCCATGGACTGGGAAGATCCCATGGCTGGCAGGTGGCTGGGAGCTCCCACTCTTCCTGGTTTGTGGGCAGAGGGGGAACATGGAGCTGCTACACTTTCACGCCACAGAACAAGCTCCAGCATTTGGTCTGCAAGAACTTTCTGATGAGTCTGCTCAGCCTATCAGCTCAAAACCAGAGAAATAATGTTTGGAATGTAGCTTCCAGTTGGTCCAGCCCATTCGGAAATGGTTATTATTAGGTTTTGACATAAAAGCTATATTTCAAAAAAAGTCTAGACATGTCTTGTACTGCAGGTAAGAACTTTAGATTGAAATGAACTTATTACCTTATTTTGATTGCTGTACCCAGTTATTGAATGACCACAGTAAGGTTCAGGTTTTCTGTCTGTGAAATTGGGTGATCATTTCCACCTCATATGACTGCATCCTTGGGGCAGGTCCAATCCCCAGCACTGTGCTCACCAGCCACACCCAGGAGCTTGGCACGAATATCTCCATTCCTCCTGTTCCACAATTGTAGCTATAGCTTGCCTTCAAGCTCCAGGCATTACAGGGCTAGGCCTTCTGGGAGATGGAGGCAGCATGACGGTCCCCCTACAAACACTGATTCTCATGATCAAGTCAGAAAGATATCACATATGTCTCTCAGAGTAAAAGGCAAGAGTTCATTAGCTGGAACAGGAAAAGGGATAAGGTACACTGTTAAGGGGGTCAGTGGTTCCCCTGAAAGAGAAAAGGGACAGCATGCCTCTCCTGCCCTCTAGCTTTACTGGGGGCCTGGGAAAGTTTCCACAAGGTCCTACAGAGGTTTAGCTCTTGACATTTGACTGACAGCAGGATGACATCAAACTTTCAAGTACCCACTGCTGTAACACCTCTAGGTCACTTGGAACATGTTCTCGCAGATTTTATGGTTAAGGGAAATTATCCTATCCTCCAGAGTTCTGGGATCTGGTTGGTATAAGGGTCACAAAAGTTTCCCCCCTGAAGGTAACTTGTGTTCTTTTTATTAGCATTTCAGAGCCTGCATTTTTCCAGCACATAACAGGTAGTGTATGAGGAATGGGACAGAGCCTGTGGACTTCAGCAGGCTTCAGGTAAATTGCTTTTCAACAGTGAAAGCATGTGGGGGTCAGGAGGGTGGGCCAGGTCTACAGAACCATTCCCCAACCTCATGTTCCCACCACCCATGTGTCTTTCCCCTATCACAGGGACAGCCTTTGTTTATCTGAGATAACACAGCCAACACAGCTACTTTTGGTGGCAAACATGGTCTCATTCATGGCTCAGAAGTGTAAACTCCAGTGTCAAGTAGACACAAATCCAATTGTCCTGGGTATTTATGTATGTATGATTGACATTGCTTATCCAGTTCCTGAAGGAAGGTGTGTTGTACAGGTTTACATGGGTCTACATGTTTATAAATTACTTTGAAATTTCCACTGTGGTCTGTGGACTGGTGGCCTCTGTCTCTTCTACGGGGCAAGAGAAGCTCCTAGTTTGCTTCTCTAAGTTGAGGGCTGGGACCAAAGAGGATGAGGGGAGATTCATATATATACATATATATGTATCAGTAGATGCATGAAGGTAATTGTCTTTTTTGTGGCATCTTCCTTGCGACAGAGTCGAGCAAAGCATCCTCGTCATTAAAAAATAAGGGGAATGGGAGCAAAAGCACACCCCCCTTATAAGGACAGATGTTACACAAATACAGCACTGAGAGAGTTAATCCTGTCTGCTAATCTGTGTGGCCACCAGGTGTGAATACTTTAATTATTAAGAATGAGACTGGTTCTGCAAATTATTACCTTATAGAATCTGAGCTGGAAGCATAAAAACATTTTCTAAAGAAGTTGTACTAATATGGCAAGTTTCTAGTTAGGAAACAGCTTTTGTAAATGCCCGCTGACTGACCTCTTCTCATTATAATCAAGTGCACCAAGAAAGGCATTAAAGGTCTTTTTGGATCAAATTCCTTTTACTTTTGAAGTAGTATTATACACACACACACACACACACACACACACACACACACTATACACAAGTTACTTAGAATAGAAGTCCTTCAGAGCTAACATTTGGCTATGCCTCCCTTCCCTGCCCCTAGGTTCTAAATAAAACTATTATAGAAAAATAATAGTGCTTTGAAACCAGGCAGAAAATATTAACTTCAATCAGACAAACAGGTGTGCAGAGGAATGGCATCAGAGAATCCATAAGAAATGATTTGGCACCAGTGATGGTGGAATGACCAAAATTGGGGAGCCAAATGATTCTCAGGAGAGAATCATTTAAGCAGAGTTTCATTGGAATACACACAGAAACCTCGTGCCCAAGAGCTAAGAAATGTGCAATTATTTCCAGGTCGCTAGAATGCTTTTTCTGTGAGTTTGAATCTGTTGCGCTACCAAGCGATTCTCCTTTGAGATACTTGAACCAGGGCAGAAGCAGAGTGTGCCCCTGTGAAAGAAACTGCTTTCCTGAGTTTTCAAATACTAGCATAAACCATTGTAGTTGGACTAACAGGAGTTTTTAGGCAAATTCGCTGAATCAGGGTAAATATCCACAGGGCTTTAAACAGTACAACCATGATGGTGGGATGACCAAACTTAAGGAGCCATGAGGGGCTCATGAGAGAATCATTTAAGCAGAGTTCATTGAAATACATACAGAAACCTCGGGCCCAGAGGCTAAGAAACCTTCAATTATTTCCAGTTCCCTAGAACGCTTCTTCTATGAGTTTGAATCTGATGCGCTCCCAAGCAATTCTGCTTCGAGGTATTTGAACCAGGCCTGAAGCAGAGTGTGCTCCCTTGAAAGAAACTGCTTTCCTGAGTTTTCAAAGTCCTAGCATAAACCATTGTGGAATTGGACTAACAGGCGTTTTTTTAGGCAAACTCTCCTAATCAGGGTAAAAGTCCTAAGGGCTCTAAAACAGTACAACCGTGATGGTGGGATGACCAAACTTGGGGAGCCCTAGGGGCGCATGAGAGGATTATTTTGCAAGAGTTTCATTGAAATACACAGAGAAACCTCCTGCCCAGGAGTTAAGAAACATGCAATTATATCCAGGTCGCTAGGACGCTTTTTTCCTGAGTTTGAATCTGTTGCACTACCAAGTGATTCTTCTTTGAGATACTTAAACCAGGGCAAAAGAGAGAGTGTACTCTTGTGAAAGAAAGTGCTTTCCTGAATTTTCAAATTTGTAGCATAAACCATTGTGGAGTTGGACTAACAGGCATTTTTAGCCAAATTCACCTAATCAGGATAAATATCCAAAGGGCTCTAAACAGTCCAACTGTGATGGTGGGATGACCAAACTTGGGGAGCCATGAGGGGCTAATGAGAGAATAATTTGAGCAGAGTTTCATTGCAATACACACAAAAAGCTCGTGCCCAGTAGCTAAGAAACATGCAATTATTTCCAGATCGCTATAATGCTTTTTCTGTGAGTTTGAATCTGTTACACTACCAAGCAATTCTGCTTCGAGATAGTTGAACCGAGGCTGAAGCAGAATGTGCACCTGTGAAACAAACTGCTTTCCTGAGTTTTCAACGTCCTAGCATAAACTACTGTAAGTTGGACTAACAGGTGTTTTCAGGCAAATTCACCTAATCAGGGTAAATAACCAAGAGGCTCTAAACAAAACACAGGAGATGGTGGGATGATCAAACTTGGGGAGCCATGAGGGACTCATGAGAGAATCATTTAACCAGAGATTCATTGGAATGCACAGAAAAACCTTGTGCCCAGGAGCTAAGAAAGAAGCCATTATTTCCAGGTCACTAGAACACTTTTAATGTGAGTTTGAATCTGTTGCGCTCCCAAGCGATTCTGCTTTGAGATACTTGAACTAGGATAGAAGAAGAGTGTGCTCTTCTGAAAGTAAGTTCATTCCTGAGTTTTCAAAGTCCTAGCATATACCATTGTGGAGTTGGACTAACAAGGCGTTTTCAGGCAAATTTGCCTAATCAGGGTAAACAACCCAAGAACTCTAAACAATACAACCGTGATGGTGGGATGACCAAACTTGGGGAGCCATGAGGGGCTCATGAGAGAATCATTTAAGCAGAGTTTCATTGGAATACACACAGAAGCCTCGTGCCCAGGAGCTAAGAAACTTGCAATTATTTCCAGGTCGTTAGAACGCTTTTTCTGTGAATTTAAATCTGTTGCGCTCCCAAGCGATTCTGATTTGAGATAATTGAACCAGGTCAGAAGCACAGTGTGCTCTTCTGAAAGTAAGTTCATTCCTGAGTTTTCAAAGTCCTACCATAAACCATTGTGGAGTTGGACTAACAGGTCTTTTCAGCCAAATTTGACTAATCAGGGTAAACATCCAAGAAGCTCTAATCAAAACACCCTTGATGGTGGGACAACCAAACGTGGGGAGCCATGAGGGGCTCATGAGAGTATCATTAAAGAAGAGATTCATTGGAATGCACAGAGAAACCTCGTGCCCAGGAACTAAGAAACATGCAATTATTTCCAGGTCCCTAAAATGCTTTTTCTGTGAGTTTGAATCTGTTGCGCTACCTAAGTGACTTCACAGGAGCACATTAAAAATAAAACTGATAGATAGATATGCAGAATAAAAATATGAAATAAAAACAGTGCCAATTGTAAAGACCTACACATTTCTACCTATACTGTCCTCAACAATTGCATAGATTTGGCCTCCCTAACGATACTGGTGATACATTTGAATGGATCTTGCCACCGCTCTACCAGAAAACAGGTTTCCAAATGGAGTTTTGACTCTGGGTCATGTATGTTGTTCTTCGGGCTTGGACACAGATGCTGATGCTGCCCTGTGCAATAAATACAACAGTTCTGTATTTATTGTTTCCCTTGCTCCCTGAATGGCTTAGAGCACTACAGCATAGTGACTTCAAAGAAAGCATAGTTCCATCTTTCACCAATGAACCTGGACAAGAACAATGTTTCTAAAAGCAACTTCTCTATCCATTTCAGAGTGTCCCTCAGGTCAAGTGCACAGAGCTTAGCACCAAGGCCCAGTGCCAGGACTTCTTGTGGAAGCACCTTCCGTCTCTCCTGGTCTGCTCTGGGCCCCAAAGTAAAGGTTTCATGCTGAGGAATCACCACTATTCAGTTCTTCCTCAGGGCTCTGGGAAAAGACAGGGAGGTCCAGATGGCAGCCCAGGCCTCTTGCAACTCATTTTAGAAAGGCCAGATCCTCCACAAAACCAGCACTACTCCTATACTAGGCCTCAATGGAGCACAAATATTGAAGGGCTTTTCCCAAGAAGGCACAAGAACTACATCAGTGCCCCAAGGCGCACATGCTAGGCCACTTCCCCCGCCCTTCCAGTGTGAAAAAAAATGCCATCAGGAGACAAAGTCCCAAAAATGCATGATTGGCTGGTCTTTTGCCCTCTGAGTGACCCAGCTCTCCAAGATGCCTTTTAGGTTTGAAATTTGGATTGGAAATTTCAAAAACTTCTCCATTTGTCAATTGGGATCACAGGATCTTGTATGTTGGCCACACTGTCCTCCAACTTGAGAACTTTTTACCTCAAACTCTATCACTGGACCCCTTTCATGTCTAATTCAGAAACCACTCTGGTGCCTGAATGCACTCGCCTTTCATTAGAACCTGGTCTTGGTGGAACTTCATTCTCCACAAATCATGTCCATTCAGGTGTGGCTTATTTCCTGTTCCTGGCTCTGTTGTACCCTGTGTAACTGAGGATAAATCCCTTGGGTGAAGAAGACAACTGAAGAAACTCCTGATGCTGGAGCAGATCTTTTCCAACCAACTACTCACCCATCCATTTGTCATTGACCTGGCCATGCATCAAGGCCAGCAGCGATGCCAGCATGTTTTGATTTCACATGTTATGAACTCAATGTAGGCAACAAATTCTCATGCGTCACCAGAGGACGTCGAAGACTGAGCTTCAACTGACTGTTTCATGCATTTTCATCTTCTTCTCCTCATCAAATATGAAAGCAAGACATTTGCCAGTGAATTGAAATATGCTTCCACTCCAAATCTTATCTCGAGGCACTATGCATGCTTATACTTTTATGCACATTTCAGTTTTATACACAGTATGTGACCACATATTTAATACAACTGTATCATTAGCCAGCAGATTTATTTAATTATTCATTTTAATTGTCCTTCACAGACGTTTTTCCTTTGTTCTTTCTTTTTCTCAATTGATTTTTTTAATTATAACCAACGTGCAAAGTCCTGAGTGACTTCACATGAGCACATTGAAAATAAAACTGATAGATAGATATGCAGAATAAAAAAATGGGGAAAAACACTGTGCCAACTTCAAAAACCTACACATTTCTACCTATACTGTCCTCAACAATTGCATAGATTTGGCCTTCCTAAGGATAGCGGTGATACATTTTAATGGATCTTACCACCAGCTCTACCAGAAAACAGGTTTCCAAATGAAGTTTTGACTCTGGGTCATGTATGTTGTTCTTGGGGCTTGGACACAGATGCTGATGCAGCCCTGTGCCACCTGAAATGGTTATGGTTTTCTTTTCCCCTTGGATCCTGAATGGCATAGAGCACTACACAATGGTGACTTCAAACAAAGTATTGTTGCATCTTTCAACAAAAAACCTGGACAAGAACAAAGTGTGTATAAGCATCTTCCTTATGCTTTTGAGAGTGTCCCTCAGGTCAAGTGCACAGAGCTTACCACCAAGGCCCAGTTTCAGGACTTCTTGTGGAAGCACCTTCCATCTCTCCTGGTCTGCTCTGGGCCCCAAAGTACAGATTTCATGCTGAGGAATCACCACTATTCAGTTCTCCCTCAGGGCTCTGGGAAAAGACAGGGAGGTCCAGATGGCAGCCCAGGCCTCTTGCAACTCATTTTAGAAAGGCCAGACACTCCACAACAACCAGCACTACTCCTATACTAGGCCTCAATGGAGCACAAATATTGAAGGGCTTTTCCCAACATGGCACAATAACTACATCAGTGCTCCAAGGCACTCATGCTAAGCAGCTTCCCCCACCCTTCCTGTTAGAAAAAAATGCCATTCGCAGACAAAGTTCCAAAAAAGCATGACTGGCTGGTATTTTGCCCTGTGAGTGACCCAGCTATCCAAGATGCCTTTTGGGTTTGAAATTTGGATTGGAAATTTCAAATAGTTCTCCATTTGTCAAGTGGTATTACAGCATCTTGCATGTTGGCCACATTGGCCCCCAACTTGAGAACTTTTTACCTCAAACTCCATCACAGGACCCCTTTCATGTCTAATTCAGAAACCACTCTGGTGCCTGAATGCACTCTCCTTTCATTAGAACCTAGTCTTGGTGGAACTTCATTCTCTACAAATCATGTCCATTCAGGTGTGGCTTACTTCCTGTTCCTGGCTCTGTTGTACCCTGAGTATTTGATGATAAATCCCTTGGGTGAAGAAGACAACTGAAGAAACTCCTGACACTGGAGCAGATCTTTTCCAACCAACTACTCACCCATTTATGTGGTCATTGACCTGGCCATGCATCAAGACCAGCAGGGATGCCAGCATGTTTTGATTTCACATTTTATGAACTCAATGGAGGCAACAAATTCTCATGTGTCACCTGATGAGGTCGAAGACTGTGGGCTTCAACTGACTGTTCCATGCATTTTCATCTTCTACTCATCCATCATGAAAGCATGACAATTGCCAGTGAATGGAAATATGCTTCTCCTCCAAATCTTATCTTGAGGCACTATGCATGATTATACTGTTATGCACATTTCAGTTTTATACACAATATGTGACCACATATTTTACACAACTCTATCATTAGCCAGCAGATTTATTTACTTATTTATTTTGATTGTCCTTCACAGATGTTTTTCCTTGGTTCTTTCTTTTTGTCAATTGATTTATTTAATTAAAATCAACCTGCACAGTCTTGAGTTACTTCACATGAGCACATTGAAAATAAAACTGATAGATATCCAGAATAAAAAAAATGGAAAAAAAAAGTGCCAACTTCAAAGGCCTACACATTTCTACCTATACTGTCCTCAACAATTGCATAGATTTGGCCTTCCTAATGATAGTGGTGATACATTTTATTGTATTTTGCCACCAGCTGTGCCAGAAAAGAGTTTTCCAAATGGAGTTTCGACTCTGGGTCATGTATTTTGTTCGTGGGGCTTGGACACAGATGCTGATGCTTCCCTGTGCCTCCTACAATGCTTGTTTTTTTTCTTTTCCCCTTGGACCCTGAATGGCTTAGAGCACTACAGCATGGTGATTTCAAAGAAAGCATTGTTCCATCTTTCGCTAATGAACCTGGACAAGAACAAAGTGTGTCCAAGCACCTTCATTATCCCTTTGACAGTGTCCCTCAGGTCAAGTGCACAGAGCTTAGCACCAAGGCCCAGTGCCAGGACTTCTTGTGGAAGCACCTTCCATCTCTCCTGGTCTGCTTTGGGCCCAAAAAGACAGGTTTCATGCTGAGCAATCACCACTATTCAGTTTTCCCTCAGGGCCCTGGGAAAAGACAGTATGTAGAGCACTGAGAAAACTTGGAATGAAACCGCCATTTGACCCAGCTATTCCACTCCTTGGTCTATACCCAATGGACTTAAAATCAGCATACTATAGTAACAAAACCACATCAATTTTCATAGCAGCTGAATTCACAATAGCTAAACTGTGGAACCAACCAATATGTCCTTCAACAGATGAATGGATAAAGAAACTGTGATACATATACACAATGGAGTATTACTCAGCATTAAAGGAGAACACAATTATGGCATTTGCAGGTGAATGGATGGAGTTGGAGAATACCATGCTAAGTGAAGTAAGCCAATCCCAAAAATGCAAAGTTTGAATGATCTCTCTGAAAAATGGATATTGATCCATAATGGAGGGAGGGGACATGGAAAGAATAGAGAAAATTTGAATTGGGCAATGAGAAAGCTGAGGGGAGCATGGAGGTGGGAAAAATGGTGAAATGAATTGGACATCATTACCCTAGGTACATGTATGATTGCACAAATGGTAAGGCTCTGCTTTGAATACAACCAGAGAAATGAAAAGTTGTGCTGCAGTTGTGTACAATGAAATGAAATTCATTCTGTTTATTTTTTCTAATTAGTGTAACTAATTAGAAAAAATGAAAATAAATTTTAAAATGTTAAAAATATGTAGTCATGATTGTAATGTGAGTTTAGATATACTTAGGAAGTGTTAAAATGCAGTTGCTGAACATTTTCATTGCACTGAGGAGAAATTACACAGAATTCTTGAATTTTTCAATCAAATATTTGAAGAAATAAGTATTTCTTAAACATTGCCTTTTTTTTTTTTTTTTTTTTTTTTTTTTTTGTACCAGGGATTGAACTCTAGGGCACTCGACCACTGGGTCACATCCCCAGCCCCCTTTTTTTGTATTTTATTTAGAGTCAGGATCTCACTAAGTTGCTAAGTGCCTCGCCATTGCTGAGGCTGGCTTTGAACTCGTGATCCTCCTGCCTCAGCTTTTCAAAGTGCTGGGATTATAGGTGTGCAACACCGCGCCCAGCTAAACGTTGCCTTTTTATGCTAAAGTTTAT
Source organism: Tamias sibiricus (assembly GCA_025594165.1). NCBI lineage: Eukaryota > Metazoa > Chordata > Mammalia > Rodentia > Sciuridae > Tamias > Tamias sibiricus. Next base: position 247,467 of record JAKELJ010000021.1, on the reverse strand, counting down.
TGACTATAATGTAGGAATAGTTTAAAATATTCTAAATTTGGAAGAACCTCAGGTTTTTCTTATAAAATTATTAATCTCTAACAAATCTTTATGATTGACAACAGAATTGTGAATTAAATGATATCACTTATGTATTATGCCTTTTGGGGTAATTGGCACTTATCAAAAGAGATTCTCCTTTTGTCCAACATCACAAAAATATACTTTAAATATAGAACACCATTTTTGTTTTAAACTTAAAAAAAATCTAATAAACTAATTCTGCAGTTCTGAATTTTTAATTCTGGTCTTCTCACTTAGAACCATGTTTTTACATTGTTGTCCAATGAAATAATTCTAATTTATTATTTTCAATATATCAATTTGATTTGCTTTGATTAAGTGCATTTTGATCATATTAACTGGGATTTTTCTGTCCTTCAATTGAACAAACTCTGTGAGTTCCCTAGGGCTGCCATGACAAAGTATCACAAAATCAATGCCTTAAAAAACTTGTTAAAGTCTGTTGTCTCACAGTTGTGACAGTCAGAAGTTCAGATTTTATTGTGAAAGCAGAACCATTCTTCTTCTTGAACTTTTAGAGGAGACTGCCTCTTAGCTACTGATAATCCCAGGCATTTCTTGGTTTTTAACATTAACTCCAATCTCTGCCTCTACCTTCACATAGGCATCTTTAATTTGTGTCTCTATATTTTTTACATGGCTTTCTCATATTTATATCTCAGTTTTTTCATCTTCTAAGGATACCAGTTATATTAGAATGGACTTGTCATAATTCATTATGATGTCATTATTATGTAACTTGATTACATCTGTAAAGATTCTCTCTAAATAATGCCCATTCTCAGGTTCTAGGAATTAGGGTTTCAACACAACTTTTTAGAGGGATACTATTGAAAATAACAAATTCTTATTATCAAAATACAAAAATTAAATATTTCAATGCACATTTATTCTTCCTATTTCAAATATATCCCTAAGCCCTTTCCCAGGTCTTTTGAAGTGATGCACACCTAGATAATTGAGCACTACTAGTCAATGGAACCATAAGCCAAGGATGGAAATCCAGATACAACCCTGGCTGTAGAGATTGTAAAGGCCATACTTTATATGGTTTTCACATGAGAAAATCCAGAAGTAGAGAGTAATAATTAGGAAAGAGCTTCCATGGTCAGAATACTAGACTTCACACACATATGAAGTAATGTTAATTGTTAAGCTGGTGAGAAACAAATGGCCTACTTTGACTAATATGCAGAAATATATTAATCTAAAGTTTTGCTGCACAATATTCACTAGCAAATCCTTTAATACAATATTTAAAATAAAAGAAAATTTATTGAATTTTGTTAATTCCATAATTTATGGATCTTGTTATATTTATGTGGCTGAACTTTTCAAAAGATATAATATACATTATTTTAATGAGCTATATTACTTAAGAGGAAAATAAATTTGTGATAAACAACTGTGGCTCCAAGCCATTTTCAATGCAATATAAAAATGAACTGTTTCACACAATTTTATCATTGATGTTATTTAAATAGCTGGAAGGCCAAAGTATTACTGGATGTTTTTTCTAAAAATGACTTACTTTCCTTCTTATTTGTTTGGAACTCATAGATACGTGCCATTCAGAGAAGACTACACCTGTGAATCTATTCCCATTTTCATTCACACAATGACTTACAGATATGTTCGTGCCCTATCATGCTTAATAATTTGCTTACAGTTATTGGTAGTATAGTGAAATATATAGACAGGTCTTAACTTGCATTGGGCCTGCAGAGTATGGGAGATGCTACAAATAAAAAAAAATAGGAATACAGGTGTATAATTATACACTGCAGAAATGTTATGAAGAAAGAGTACAGGGAAGTAAGAAAGTATAGAGCAAGGGTATGCGTTCAAACCTTTTTTGATCAGAGAATGTTTCATGAGAATATGATCTCTGTGCTGAGCTGCAAATGCTGACAGAGAATTAACTAAAGTAGAGCAAGGTGACAAAAAGGGTATATGTCTAGGGCAGTCCAAAAGCATGGGGGGAGGGGGGAAGAAAGAGTATTTAATCCCAGGAATACAGAGAATGTTTGGGGAGATGTATGAAAGGAGACAAGAGAGAAGGTAGGAGCCAGAACTCTGAGCACTTCAACTTATTCACACATCCTTCTAGAAGTTTTGCCAGTGATAAATTGTTTGCAAAACTACCCTGATTAAAGGGAAGAGAAAGTTTAGAGAAAGACATAAAGAGACACTTAGAAAACATTCTGTCAGACTGAATATATGATTAAATTAATTCTCTAAGAACACCCTAAATGTGCTTTAAACACCTTTAGAACATATTAACACATAAAAGATCACATATGATTATAAATTCTTGTAGGTAAAAGATGTTTAAAATTTAAGCTGAATGAATTAGGTAAATTTTATCCCATTATCTTGGCTTAGATACAAGAAGGGAAAGACTTACATTGGGTATTTTTCTATCTAATTTATCTGAATTTTAAAAATGCATTGATTAATTTTAAAATCTCTACACTGTTTCCTGGGAGGGGAATATTTCATACAGAAATGCTCTAGATATCTTAAAGAAGCATATGAATATCAAGGTCTTTATACAATTGGTAATGCTTTTTATATTGTATTCATGTTAGTCTTTATATCTTAATCAATATTTGTAAGCCTTTGAAATTTACTATTGAGAGTCTGGCTTTTCAGTTTTTAAACTCAAGTTAATACAGATTCAATGGGCCTCTGCATATTGATGGTACTTCTAAATGCTGTTCCCATCTAGACCACAGGCCTCTCCTTTTTAGTATAAACACCTTGAGTCTTTTGATTTCTTCAACAGAATTAAGCAAAGGAAGAAAATAAATTGTGATGTAAATGACAGTTACTGAGCACTAATGTTAAGGGAGAGCTGTGGGTATAAACATCACGTAGATATCCAACAGCTAAAAAGAAACTTGGTAAAGTGGACCCCAGCTGGGTTATTCCTCATGCCCATTTTCACATAACGTCCATTAGGACAGGCAACAAAGCCATTAGTGGATCTACCTAATGAAAGAAAAAAAATAGGTAAATCAAATTTTAAATGTCTGAGATTATAAGGTGATCTACACAAAAATATAATAAAAGATTATTTTGCAATAATGTTTCTCTAATCCTTTTTCAGTAACAAATTGTCACTAGTATAACATACAGAATTTAATAAAATTCAACAACATAAAAATCAGGAAGGATTTTTAAATCCTTCCTTAATGCAGGAAGGATTATTATCAACAACCACCTCACTCTCCTACCACACAACTTCTTAAATTAATAATTCTGCGTACCATAAATGAAACATGACAATTTAGCCTGTACTTGGATAATTTTTACAAATTAATAATAAGAATAATAAAAAACAGTGTTGTCTAATAATGAAATAAACTTGTATATTGTGTTTTTAAAAGTTTATGTCATTAAGCCGGGCGCAGTGGCGCATGCCTGTAATCCCAGCACTTTGGGAGGCTGAGGCAGGAGGATCGCGAGTTCAAAGCCAGCCTCAGCAATGGTGAGGCACTTAGCAACTCAGTGAGACCCTGTCTCTAAATAAAATACAAAAAAGGGCTGGGGATGTGACCCAGTGGTCGAGTGCCCCTGAGTTCAATATCTGGTAACCATAAAAAAAAAAAGTTTATGTCATTATTAGACAACACTGTTTTTACTAAGTTGTCATTATTAATGGTTTGGCATCTGTACTCAATGACTTCCACAAAATTTTAACCATGCTCTTTAAGGCAAAGCATAAATCATGTTTATTTCCACATGACAAATCTTCAAGTATTTGGAATAAGAAGGTATGCTTCTCTCTGTCTCTCTCTTTCTCATTCTCTCTCCCTCTCTCCCTCTCTCCTTCCCTCCCTGACAATTTACTGTTGTCTTTAAAAAATGAGAAACAAACTCACTCTGTGGTCAATAAAACTCAGGGAAAGAGGAAAGAGCAAAGGGAAAATGCATCCTCATTTAGGCTATTGCATTCCTACACCCCCAGTACCCATAAAGAAAGAGCTTTATGACACAGAAGATCTTCGAATAGTAGCTCAGAAATGATGAGAACAGAGGTATGGGATGTATAAAATAATTTTTGTTGCCCTTGTTTCTTTTGTTCTGGGATAAATAAAATTCACTCTACAGTCAGGTAAGGGAAACTTACAGCACAAGACACCTAAATGTACCAAACACAGTAGTAAAACAAACAAACAAGTAAAACAAAACTGGGGGAAAAAATAAAAAAAACACTCCCCAGCAGAACTGTGACCTTAAAGAATGGGGCAGTCATCAGGTAGCTGAACTACTATTCTGTGGCCACCGAACCCATCCCCCCCAAAATAGTGTGGAAGTGTAAGAGTATAGTAGTATTTGATTTAACAAAGAAGGAGAGTCTTTCACCAGTTCAAAACAACATTACTAAGACTACATAGCCCCAGCAGGAAAAAAATAATCATTGTAAAATCACAGGTGCTCCTAGTTTATCCCCAAATATATTAAACTCCTACATGTATGCTACTACATTTTGTTATTCTCTCAGTCTCCAGTGCCAGGATGTACAGCACCCTAATTTCAAAAAGAGCTAGGGAAATAAAAAGAATCTTCAAATAATATATATAATTCTGAGTCTTCTAGGTTATAGTTCAGAGGTGAAGTGGTCTCACTCACATTCCATCAAACCTGATTTATGCCATATTCTAACCTCAGTAAATATGTTACTTTCGCTCCCAAAATTTTGATAGAGCTCTCTGTTTTGCTTTCCTTCCAAGTGGAATTGGGGTGTTCCTATCTGCCTGAAGATTAGAAAAGATATTTGTCCCAGAAAAAAAATGGATTTTACTAAGTTTACTTAAACTGGAATTCTTTCATTTAGGCTGCAATACTATCCAATATAAGGTGGACAACATATATATGGCAAGTTGGAAATGGTAAGAAGGTAGTCCCCAGAACAGAGGGAGAGGTGATCTGGTCTCTCATATCTATTCACTGTGTATTCTTTTCCCTTGAGTATCTGTTACCCACCCTCCTGTGGGACATTACCAGCATGAGAAGGACTGTGTGTCAAATAAGTACAATCATCACTGTACTCATGCTTATAATCACTCTGTGATTATAGTGTTAATAGACATTATGGAAAGGATCCTTGATTTTGCTATTTCTTGGACCGACCACCAGCTCTGGATAGTATTCCAGTAAAGGTTATTTATCTCAGAGAACATACACACCAGCATCACAGCACTGGGTTTCCATGATGTCACCACTTTCCAGCTCTTCATGATAGGGGCATAGCATCCAATGCTTCTCAACAGGGGATTCCCATCATATCCTGTAGCTGCCTGACGTACAGCCACAATACTGCGGGAGGAGATTTGGTGGCAGGAATCTATTATTCCTAGTCTCTGGCTTTCTCTTTATCTCTTCTTCTCTTCTTAGCTAAACTCTTCTCATACTCTTAGTCTCATTTCTTTCTTAGTCTCTGTCTCATTTCTTTCTTAGTCTCTGTAGCTCTCATTTCTTTCTTAGTCTATGTCTCATTTTTTTCTTAGTCTCTGTAGCTAAACTCTTTTCCTTATACTCTGACTCTTATTTCTTCTTCTGACTACGTTCTGGCCGCTCTGACTCTTTTCTTCTTCTCCGACCTGAACTCTTCTTCCGACCAACTGAGCGACTGAATGACTGACTGAATGAATTTCGCTTCTGACCGCTTTCAGTCGGTTATATACCTTTAGCTTTTGTGGGTGTGTCACGTGCATTTACAGGTGTGTCACGTGCATACTTAATGTATGATTATTATCAGGTGGAACTTATGGCTTCCAGCTAACCGCAATAGCCATCTCCCTGATTGGGGCTGCTTCACTATCCTACAATTGCATTGACTTTCTGTGAAGCACTGTGGTCCCTACACAGCATATGAAGTGATCATATTAGTATCAGTTGTCTAGCAACCAGTGCAAATGTTGTGCACTTCAATGGACAAAATGTAGGCTGTACCATCAAATCCCTCCACCTTATCAGTATGGTCATTCAGTAAACTACTCCTGCACCAAGAGACTTGGTAGCCATTGCAGTAGCATTAGTCTGGTGTCATACATGTTGACCATGTTTCTCAACTATATTTAAAATATTCAAGCCATCATATCCTCCACTGCCTCTTACTAGACTGAGATTCTCCATATGTCCTAGTATTCTCCACTGGGCAATGTTTGGGTCATATTGCTCCATACTGGTATGAGTATAGCTTCCATCAAAGCCTCCAAAGATGTATATCACACCCCTCAGGGAAGTAGCTCCAGTAAGACTCTGTCAGATAATCATAGGAACCACAGAATACCAACACCATCCTCATCTGCTATGGAGTCTTGACAACTCATTGAGCTAAGATAGGAATGACCATCGTAGCCACCAATTACTGGTATCTGGTTATATAAGGACACTGAGGGCCATGTAATGTCTCTTACAAGTGATAACTTGGCAAAAAGCTCCACTCCTGAGTCTCGGTGTCATATTTCTCTACTAAGTGAATGGGAGACTGCTGGAATCTGAAGCCCCCAATCTCCAGAAGCACTTCACTGGCTCTTAGAAGAGCCCTTGTCCTGGGTTCCTGCATCTGACTGTGAAGTTCAGGCCTCAGATCAAACTTTGTTTCATTAAGCAGATCTAAGCAGATGAAAGGCTTAGCATCTATTACAGCTGTAATGTACCTGGGGGTTAGCAGGGGAATCTGCACATATTGTTGCAGGATTCTTCTCTTTCTTTCTTGTCACATGTCACCAATTGATGATGGCCTCAAAGACTGGCTCTTGAGAATCCACTTGAATTTTATCAATTTGTGTAGCTTTTCCTTGTATCTTTGACTTGACACAGTGAATTCTTCATTCTGTACCACTTCAGGAAAAAGTTTCTAGCTAAAATCCTCTGCTCTCAGGGTTGGGGTTGTGGCTCAGTGGCAGAGCGCTCGCCTCGCATGTGCGAGGCCCGGGTTCAATCCTCAGCACCACGTAAACATAAAATGCATTGCATTGTGTACAACTAAAAGTAAATAAATAAATATTTTTTTAAAAAATCCTCTGCTCTCACATCATGTCAATACAATTATGAGTTTCAGAAAAATCCCTGATACTCAGATGATCAGAAGGCTCCAGTTTAATTTCTAAGATCTCACAGCAGGCCTGCATCATCTTGCATTTGAAGCAGACAGTTCACATGAAGCAGCTCTTGAACATTCTCCTTCATCACATGTACTATTTCTGTGTATAAAAAGTCCAACAGATTTCCACAGAAAAGGAGTTAAACCTTGGTAACAACATAGGGTTTTCCTTTCTCTGAAAGCTCACTTGTGAACATGGCTAGAAGTAATCATGACAGGTTGTGACATCTTCCTTATGATCGAGTGAGCAAAGCATCCTCATCATCATAAAGAAAGAAGCAAGGCATTCTTTCTTTCTAAGGAAAAGATGTAACACAAACATGGCGCTGAGAAAGTTAACCCTGTCTGTGTATATTCTTTTTTTTTTAATATTTATTTATTTACTTTAGTTGTACACAATGCAATGCATTTATGTTTACGTGGTGCTGAGGATCGAACCCGGGCTGCGCACGTGCAAGGCGAGCGCTCTGCCGCTGAGCCACAATCCCAGCCCTGTGTATATTCTTACTGTCTTGTTGTTCCCTATATGACCACTAGGCATAATACATCAGCATGAAACTAACCACAATAGATTATTACTCTGTGGAATTTAAGTCAGGAGCTCAAAAACAAAATTTTAAGTTGAACTAGTATAACAGGTTTTTAGTTAGAAATTAGCTTTTGCAAATGTTCACTGCTTAACCCCTCCCTGCTATAATCATTGAGCACAGCAAATACCCATTGTTTAACCTTCTCCTTGTTGTAATCATGCATTCCATAGAAAAGCTTTAAATGTTTTCATGTGTTTGATAAGGACTCCTCTTTATCTTTTAAGTAAATTTAGGATATAGACAACCATACTTCTTTCTTCCTGAGCTATAAACAAAGTCATTATAGGGACACAGAAGAAGCCAAGAAGTCTAGGCCCAGTTGAAGTTTAAAGAAAAAATATTAGGTCAATTTAGCTGTAAAAAAAAACCTTATGGGTAAGCATGCCTAGACTTGAGGAATCTTTGGTATAGGTATAGACAAATACAAATTTTAGAATATTTTTTTCTGTCTATAGATAAGATTAATCAGTAGTATGTACTTAGGATAAATATTTTGTTTTCCTCTGATTATATGACCCTGAAATTTCTTGAAATTCTTTAATGTAACCTTCAAAAGCTGTAATGTGAATTGCGGTGTTTGCTGGGATATATAACAACCATGCTGAGAAAAGTAAAGAGAGAATTTAGCAGCCTGACTCTCCTGTCTGTGTGCTGTTCCTCCACTGCTGCCCGCCGACTCCTTCACCAGCCCTATCGAGACACCCTCCCCCTGCTGAGGCTGGACTTCAGCAACAGGTAGCCAGCACAGTCCCACTGGCAGGGAAACAGGGAAGTCTGTCTACTGTCAGTGTTGCATCACAGAGAGTGCTGATCTTCCACAGGGAGTTCATTGAATTGAAAATAAATTTAGCATGAGTATTTATTATGATGTCTTGGAGGCCATAATTCCTCTCATCAAGTAATATGAAGGGGAAAAAAAAAGGTCCTTAGATTCTACAACTCTGCTCCCAGACACACGCAGCTGCACTGACTGTCTCCTACCCATAGGGATGGGATACAGTGTTGGATCAGCAGGCCCCAGAGCACCCCTTCTTACCCTACCCAGAAGCTCTAGGAAAGCTTTATCTTTTTATCTTGTTTCTAGTACCAACATTCTCAATGCCTTTAAAACATTGTTTTCATGAAATGAATAATGATATAATTCCTGGTAATAAATTAAACTTTTATATTCCTCTCTATAGTACATGGATAAGTTATTTTACTTTAGCTACTTATGTGTGCACTTCCTTATTTTTGTCCATGATATATAAAATTAAAAGTAGATTAATTAATAATATCAGTATCTTTTCAGATTAGGAAAACATCATAAAAACTTTATATTAAAAGTTTAGTTTTGTCCCCATTATTAAATAACAGCTAGCAATACTCTTCCTGAAGTAACAAAGTTTATAGGATCTAGATCTCCTACCTTGAGGAATTCTCATCTTATTAGGTCAAAACTATTGTAACAATTGAATGATGTCTAATTAATAGAAAGAAGTAAATTACATAAAAATGAGATGAATTATTAAATCTTTATACAATTTGGTATGATTTAGTTTTGGATCTTAAACTTTCTTTGTCTTGTACATACATGCATGTATATGTACTATGGTACTTATAAAGTATCCTGAACAAGAAATAAATGTTGATAAATACTGAAGATGCAGGATTATTTTGTATTTTTAATAGCCAGAGAAATCCAGATCTATTTATAAGAGTGTATGGTTGGAGAGGTGGGGACACTTTTAGACAAACTACAAGAACAGATTCAAATGATAAAGTAAAGCCAGGGAGGCCCTTGGGTGTTTATCAGGATGATGAATTATGAATCTGCATTAGTAGCCTCCAATGATTTTGACTTCCCTATGGCTTTACATGGCTTGCCATCAGCAAAAGGAAATGGGCATATTTGTGCTTCCTTTCCTTCTTACCTCATCCCTACTCCTTAGAGTGGGGTTTGGCAGTAGGGGAGGGAGGGCAAATGTATTGACTTATGAATACTGACTAGGAGGAAATTGGAGTCTTGATATTCAAAAGACATGTTACCTGTACACCATAAAATGCACCACATATTAGCTGAGTACATATCAGTGGGGGCATCCCCAGAATCAATATCTACAATCTATTGGAAAACAAACAAGCAGAGATTCTCATATCAAAGATGAGAAAAAAGGGGCTGTGGCTGTGGCTCAGCGGCAGAGCGCTCGCCTTGCACGTGCGCGGCCCAGGTTCGATCCTCAGCACCACGTAAACATAAATGCATTGTGTACAACTAAAATAAATAAATAAATATTTTTTAAAAAGATGAGAAAAAAAATCACCAAACATTTCAGAAAAATTAGTCCTACATAAAAGAAAGAAAAAAAATTATCAAAGAGAGGCATTTAATAAAAATGTTACCAGAGTCCTTGGGTGAAGGACCCAACTCAGTGGTCCCAAAATATCTGGCTCTGTCACCTATCCTGATATGCATATCAAAGAGATGATCAGTGATGAAGGGCAGGAAAGAAATTTTAATCAGAATGGCCACAACAAGAGCAATAAATATTGAGGTAGAGTAACCAAAGAACTGAAACTGAGATTTTATAAGAAAAGGGGAACAAAGGCAAGAGTGGGGGATAAGTGAGTTGCATGGATGGCAGAGTAACTCATCTTAGGCCATGGTCTGGTTGATCATTATCTCAGAACTAGTTCTGTGAAGACTGGAGAATATCATCATCTCTTCAACCCTGAAGACATGACTGGTTCCCATCATGAGATGATTGCTCCTACTTAGGGAAGCAGCCTCTGTTCTCTCATGGAGCAATGCTCCCTATAAGGAGTCAATCTCATCCGTTCTGTGATAGTTGTCATTGCTTGGGTGTAGTTTTGGTCCCATGTCTCAGACATGCATGTCAAATAGGCCTGTTACAGTTCCTTGAAATCAAGGTAACTTCATAAGAAAGTGCTCTGAAGAATAAAAAGTTAAGAAAATATTCAGAGAATGAAATTAGAATTAGTTAGCTCTGTGAATGGAGCCCTCATTCAAAAATAGAAAACTTTTTTTAAAAAAAGTAAACAAAAGCAATTACCATTTAATTCCTGTATGAATTGTTTTCTTTTGAATTTGAAATATTTGCATTCATGGGCTGGGGATATAGCTCAGTTGGTAGAGTGCTTGCCTTGCATGGACAAGTTCCTGGGTTCAATCCCCAGCACCACACACACACACACAAGAAAAATAATACATTCAAATGTGTTATGAAGACACATAAATTGGATGGGGAATTTAGTACTGATTGAATATTTGATGATGTTATGGAATTATCATTATAATTTTTGTTTAAACTGGTATTATGCTCATTTCTTGAACAAAATGAACTTCATTTTTTTTTAGATTTACATTGACATACTTAATTGGGCATTACATTTTATAAGATCTGAGATTTACTTCAAAGTAATACTGGGAGAGTAGATAGTTGAGATGGATAGAAATGGAGATTTTAAAAATTCTCCATGAAATAATAATGAAGTTAGAGTGAAAGGTGCATGAAACCTTTTGTTGTATTCTATTTTTGCACATGCTTTAAATTGGCAAAAAAGCAGAGGATCCAATGATATTGAGTTAGAAAAGATGATTTGAAAAATCTAGGGTATTTTGGTAGTTGGACTCTTAAAGTTTAGGTGAATGAATCCTCCATAATTTATAACTTTGTCCAATTAACATTCTAAGAGGAAGGAATAAAATATATGTTAAAAATTAGAGCTGAAGTAAACCTTATATCTTCAGAACAGGCCACTCAATAAAAGTAGAATGAATGCAAGGAAAAATGTTCAGTAAGATACTTTATACAATAATTTTTAAGTCACAGACTTGAAAAAAAATCTTTCAATAATAATGAAATGGATTATTAGTTATGTATTTCATACACGCGCACACTCCTGTTTTATCAACCACACCGGATGCTAAAGACTGGGTAAAAAGAACCTACAGAGGCTAGGGGAAGATGGCTGACAGGAGGGAGGTGCTCTCTGGATGCAGTTGCTGAAGGACGCGGAGTGGGAAGTTTGAGCGCATTGCTGGTGGTTCTATTGCAACTGAAAGGGAGCCGAGACATTCCTGCACCTCTGGACAACGAAATACAAGGTTCTCAGGACCACAACAAGCAGGGGTAGAGTCACAGCGGTCCACAACCCGAAGCAGCGCTGTCTGTGCTGCAGGCACAGGGGCCAATACCATCTCGGCAAGGAGACGATCCACCCAGCGGCTTTGAAACCGATCAGGGAGGAGGGATAAAAAGAGGCCTAGAGGCGTGGGCGGTGTCCACATGGAGCTCTTTCGCACTGCTTGCCAAGCCGATCCACACGCTCTGGACTGACACAAGGGTCTGCAGAGCTGCTGTTGAATGGGAGGAGAACGCTGCCATCTTTGAGTAGTGCAGTGGCTGACCCAGACAAAGGGGGAAAGACGGAGAAGACAACAGCTGCAGACATCCTGGGAGCCCCTGCGCTCTGAAGGCAGCGCACACCTGGGTGAGACTTGGGTAACCAGCAGGGGAGGGCGTGTCTGAGGCCAGCCCAGTGGCCACAAGAAGCTACAACTGTGGGTGGGCATGGGGAAAGGGTGCCTTCTGGAGGGTCCCCTTCCCGGTGCCATTCATCTGTTGACACACAACTGCCCTAAGCCAATCTTCCCCCTGAGCCATTCAGCCGCTGGCATAGGGTGCAGACTTGACTCCACTGACAGGGTCGCAGAGTATCTGGACGTGGTCCAATGCAGTTGGCTTAATCTGGAAAGGGAAAAGAGAGGGGGGCTTCCCAGGGCCCGTTTTGTTTGAGACTTGGGGTTTGACTTTTTTTTTTTGTTTTTTTTTTTGTTTTTTTTTTGGTTGGTCTGCTTGTGTTATTGGTTTTTGGGGTTTTTTGTTAGATTGTTTGTTGTTCTTTTTCTTTTTTTTGGCTTTGTTCTGTTTTGCTTTTTTTTGCATTGATTGTCAGTGTGTTTGATTGTTTGCTTCTGCTCCTTTTCTCATTCCTTCTTTTCTTCCTTCTCACTTTGGCATCTCTTCTTCCTCCTTCATCTTTCATATTTGCACCCTGCCAGTGCATACTAAACAGAGGCAAAAAACAAGCTTTATGCAGAATTTGGGATTTCTAGAAACGGCGCAATTGAACTGGATAGCAAAGAGGTGTTATATGTAGTTTACTCTCCATTTTCTTGATTCTCTCTCTCCTCTCTCTTACACCAATTTCTACTCTTTTATCATTTTTTTCTTCTTTTCCATCTTACTTTATATATAAATTGGTCTCTCCACCTAAGTGTCTACTCCATTCTCTATCTTCTCTCTTCTACTGATACTAAACCACTTCCAGTAAACCATGTCAATAGAACTCTCCTTTCATACTTTCCAAGAAAGAACAATTCAAGACACTTCCTTCTTCTTAAACATAATACCTCTGTATCCAATACTTGAAGCTATAAAACCCCATCAGAAGCGTACAGAGTAAATTGGAAATAATATCTGGGTTAACAAAATCTGTACATTGTGATCAAAATTGAATTTTCTGAATAGAAAGTGTTAGGTTTTAAAGTGTAAAGGAATTATAAGGGGAGCTGATAGCTTTGTACTACAGGAACAACATAAGGCATTAAGGTAAAATCGAAACAGTCAAGGTCCCACAGTGCAGGAAGAAAAGACACACAAGCAGCATGAAAAAAACAAGGGAAGAAAGTGACACAATCAAATCAAGATTCCTCATCAGTAGATTTCATGGCAAACACAGTTGGTCAAATGCCAGAGATGGAATTTAGAAATTACATATGCCAAATGTTTAGGGAACTTAAGAATGAACTCAAAAATGAGAGGAGGGAGCAAGTACAGGAGGCAAAAGATCATTTTGACAAAGAACTCCAAAAACAAATACAGGAAGTAAAAGATTACTTCAATAGGGAAATAGAGGCTCTAAAGAGAAACCAAATAGAAATTCCAGAAATGAAAGAAGCAATAAACCAAAATAAAAGTTCAATTGAAAGCATCTCCAACAGAGTAGACCACTTGGAGGAAAGAACCTCAGACAATGAAGACAAAATATATGTCCTAGAGAAGAATTTAGACCATACAGCAAAACTCGTTGGAAATCAAGAACATAACATCCAAGAATTATGGGACAGCATAAAAAGACCAAACTTAAGAGTGATTGGTGTAGAGGAAGGGGCAGAGTTTCAAGCCAAAGGAATGAGTAATTTATTTAACGAAATAATTACAGAAAATTTTCCAAACTTGAGGAATGAATGGGAAAACCAAGTTCAAGAGGCATACCGAACACCAAACAAACAAACAAAATCTCAACAGATCCACACCAAGACACATTATAATGAAAATGCCTAATATTCTGAGCAAGGAGAGAATACTAAAAGCCACAAGAGAAAGGAAGCAGATCACATATAGGGGGAAACCAATCAGACTATGTTCAGATTTTTCAACCCAGACCTTAAAAGCAAGAAGATCCTGGAATAGTATATTTCAAGCTCTGAAAGAAAAGGGATGTCAACCAAGAATCTTATATCCAGCAAAATTGAGCTTTAGATTCGAAGATGAAATAAAAACCTTCCACGACAAGCAAAAGTTAAAAGATTTCACAACTCGAAAGCCAGCACTTCTGAACATCCTGGGCAACATTGTTCATGAAGAAGAAGAGAAAGATGATAATGAAAATTAACAAAGGGAGATATTAAACTAAAGGAAATACCAACCAGAAGAGAAACCAAATCAAGGTAAAGACCATAATTCAAATAAAAATGGATAGGAATAAAAAATCACATCTCAATAATAACCCTGAATGTTAATGGCCTAAACTCACCAATCAAAAGACACAGATTATCAGAATGGATTAAAAGAAATGACCCAACAATTTGCTGTATCCAAGAAACACACCTCATAGAAAAAGACATCAACAGACTGAAAGTGAAAGGCTGGGAAAAGTCGTATCACTCACATGGCCAGCGGAAGCAAGCAGGGGTTTCCATTCTCATATCAAATAAGGTAGACTTCAAACCAAAACTAATCAAGAGGGACAAAGATGGATATTTCTTATTACATAAGGGAACCATTCATCAACAGGATATAACAATCATAAATCTATATGCCCCAAATAATGGAGCACCTACATTCATCAAACAAATGCTTCTCAAGTTCAAGAGTAAAATAGACCACAACACAGTTATTCTAGGGGACTTCAACACACCTCTCTCACCAATGGATAGATCATCCAAACAAAAGCTAAACAAAGAAACTTTAAGCCTCCTTAAAACAATTAACAATTTAGACCTAATGGACATATATAGAATATTTCATCCCTCAGTAAACGAATACACATTTTTCTCAGCAGCACATGGCTCCTTCTCCAAAATAGACCATATATTATGTCACAAGGCAACTCTCAGCAAATATAAAAAAATAGAGATACTACCCTGCATGCTATCGGACCATAAAGGGATGAAATTGGAAATCTACAACAAAACAAGGAATAAGAAAAACTACTCCATCAATTGGAAGCTAAACAACATGCTACTGAATGAACAAGGGGTTGAAGAAGACATCAAAGAGGAGATCAAAAAATTCCTAGAGGTAAATGAGAACACAGATACTTCATATAGAAATCTCTGGGACACTACGAAGGCAGTAGTAAGAGGAAAATTCATTGCACTGAGTTCATTCCTTAAGAGGGAAAAAAAACCAACAAATAAATGACTTAACATCACACCTCAAAGCATTAGAAAAAGAAGAACAGACCAACACCAAGAGCAGTAGAAGACAGGAAATAATTAAAATCAGAGCAGAAATTAATAAAATCGAGACTAAGGAAACCATTCAAAGAATTGACAAAACTAAAAGTTGGTTCTTTGAAAAAATAAACAAAATTGACAGACCCTTAGCGATGCTAACGAAAAGAAGAAGAGAAAAAACTCAAATTACTAACATTCGTGATGAAAAAGGGAATATCACAACAAACACCTCCGATATACAGAATATAATTAGAAATTACTTTGAAAACTTGTACTCTAATAAAATAGAAAATACTGAATGCATTGACAGATTTCTAGAGTCATATGATTTGCCTAAACTGGATGTGGAGGCTATACACAATTTAAACAGATCAATTACAAGCGAAGAAATAGAAGATGTCATCAAAAAGCTACCAACAAGGAAAAGTCCAGGACCTGATGGGTTTACAGCCGAGTTCTATAAGACTTTCAAAGAAGAACTAATACCAATGCTCTTCAAACTATTCCAAGAAATAGAAAAAGAGGGAGCTCTTCCAAACTCTTTCTATGAGGCCAATATCACATTAATTCCAAAGCCAGGCAAAGACACATCCAAAAAAGAAAACTTCAGGCCCATATCTTTAATGAACATAGATGCAAAAATCCTCAACAAAATCTTGGCAGATCGGATACAAAAACATATCAAAAAGATAGTGCACCATGATCAAGTGGGGTTTATCCCAGGGATGCAAGGCTGGTTCAACATTCGGAAATCAATAAACATAATACACCACATCAATAGACTTAAAGACAAAAATCATATGATCATCTCAATAGACGCAGAAAAAGCATTTGACAAAATACAACACCCCTTTATGTTGAAAACACTGGAAAAACTAGGAATATCAGGAACATATCTCAACATTATAAAAGCTATATATGCAAATCCCCGAGCTAACATTATCTTAAATGGAGAAAAATTGAAAGCATTCCCTCTAAAAACTGGAACAAGACAGGGATGCCCCCTTTCACCACTGCTATTTAACATAGTACTGGAAACTCTGGCCAGAGCAATTAGACAGACGAAAGAAATTAAAGAGATCCAGATAGGAAAAGAAGAGCTCAAATTAGCACTATTTGCTGATGACATGATAATCTTCCTAGAAGACCCAAAAAACTCTACCAGAAAACTTTTACAACTAGTAAATGAATTTGGCAAAGTTGCAGGATACAAAATCAACACACATAAGTCAAAGGCATTTTTGTACATCAGCAACAAAGACTCTGAAAGAAAAATGATGAAAACTACCCCATTTACAATAGCATAAAAAAAAAAAACCTGGGAATCAACCTAACGAAAGAGGTGAAAGACCTCTATAACGAAAATTATAGAACACTAAAGAAAGAAATCATAGATGAACTCAGAAGATGGAAAGACCTACCTTGCTCTTGGATAGGTAGAATTAATATTGTCAAAATGTCCATACTACCAAAAGCATTATACAGATTTAATGCAATTCCAATCAAAAGCCCAACATCATTCTTCAAAGAAATAGAAATAGCAGTCATGAAATTCATCTGGAAAAATAAGAGACCCAGAATAGCCAAAGCAATCCTGAGCAAGAAAAGTGAAGCAGGGGGCATCACCATACCGGACTTTAAATTATACTATAGAGCAATAGTAAACAAAAACAGCATGGTATTGGCACCAAAACAGACTGGTGGACCAATGGTACAGAATTGAGGAGACAGAAACTAATACATATAATTTCAGCTATCTTATATTAGACAAAGGTGCCAAAAATGTACAGTGGAGAAAGGATAGCCTCTTCAACAAATGGTGCTGGGAAAACTGGAAATCCATATGCACCAAATTGAAATTAAATCCTTATCTCTCACCATGCACAAATCTCAATTCAAAGTGGATCAAGGACCTAGGAATTAGACCAGAGACAATACGCCTAATAGAAGAAAAAGTAAGCTCCAATTTCCAACATGTCGGATTAGGCCCCAAGTTTCTTAATAAGAATCCTGTAGCGCAAGAATTACTACCAAGAATTAATGAATGGGATAGATTTAAACTAAAAAGCTTCTTCTCAGCAAAAGAAACAATCAGTGAGGTGAATAGAGAGCCAACTAATTGGGAACAAATATTTAGTACATGCACATCAGACAGAGCACTAATTTCTAGAATATATAAAGAACTCAAAAAACTTTACACCAACAATACAAATAACCCAATCAATAAATGGGCTAAGGAATTGAGAAGACACCTCTCAGAAGAAGATACACGATTAATTAACAAATACATGAAAAAATGTTCAACATCGCTGGCAATTAGAGAAATGCAAATCAAAACTACTCTAAGATTTCACTTCACTCCAGTCAGAATGGCAGCTGTCAAGAACACAAGCAACAATAAATGTTGGAGAGGATGTGGGGAAAAAGGCACACTCATACATTGCTGGTGGGACTGCAAAATGGTGCAACCATTATGGAAAGCAGTATGGAGATTTCTTGGAAAACTGGGAATGGAGACACCTATGACCCAGCCATCCCACTCCTGGGTCTATTCCCAAAGGACTTAAAAACAGCATATTACAGTGACACAGCTATCTCAATGTTTGTAGCTGCGCAATTCACAATAGCTAGGTTGTGGAACCAACCTAGATGTCCCTCAGTAAATGAGTGGATTAAGAAAATGTGGTATATACGCACAATGGAATTTTACTCAGCAATAAAAGAAAATAAATTAATGGCATTTGCAGGTAAATGGATGAAGTTGGAAGACATAATGCTAAGTGAAGTTAGTCAGTCTCAAATATCCAAGTACCAAATGTTTTCTCTGATTTAAGGAGGCTAGTTCATAGTATTGTTGGATGGTGGGGGGTACATAGGAGGACTAGAGGAACACTAGAATGGTCAAAGGGAAGGGAGGGTAAGGGGGGAGCAAGGGGGGAGGGAGGGGGAGAAAAGAAAAAAAAAAAGAAAAGGTGGTTGAATGAGACGGATTTCATTTTCCTAAATGCATGATTGAAGACCTGAATTGTCCGAATATACTTTGTATACAAACAGTTGTATGTAAAAAGATGCTAAATTCATGCACTATGAGTTGTACACATTAAAAATTATTAAAAAAGAAAAAAGAAAAACTGAATCTCACCGACTGAGGAAATTCAGATTGTTTTTCTAATACATCAAAATAAAATGTCAGCTTAGTTAATTAAAAAAAAAAAGAACCTACAATAGCTATATTTTAGAACTACAGCATCATTAGCAGCGAAAGATAGAAGACAGCTATATATCTTTTGTCTAATAACAGTAAAAGAGAAAAAAATAAAAGACTTGAGTTTTAAGGCAAGGTTTGGGGGTAGGCAGATTCCAGGGGAGAAGAAAATAAGAATACAACTGAAAACAAGGGTACCTAGTGCTGCTAAGATTTGCTATCACTGGGGCTCACAGTTAATTGTGCCCTCTATATTTAATTATCTTTTCTTTCCATTTATTGCTGCCTTAACATACCACGCACATGCCTAAGAGCTTTTTCACTTGCTTTCCTCATGCCTAGATGACTATTGCCCTGGAAACGGCAGGACTCCCCTCAACCTTCCCACCTCCATTCAGGCTTCCTCTCAAATGTCACCTTAGCAGACAGACTTGCTCTAACCATATTATCTAAAATAATTGTTTCAACCTCCTCAGCATTCTCTATCTGCCTGCTTCCTTCATTTTTCTACATAATAATTAAAACTTCATGACATTAATTACCTATTGATTTGCTTATTTATCTTTTCCCTCTAGGATGTAAGCTCCACCAAAGCATCTAGAAGAGTTTTTAACAAATGTATGAAGCAGGAAACATTATTAATTATTTAATGTCTTGCAAAGGAAAGAGCAGAAACCCCCCCCACTGATGCTTTTTGGGTAAATGATGGTTACTTTACTAATGCAAAAAAGTGAAAATAACAAAGAAATAATGTTATTCATATATTTTTAAATGCTCAGGGAATAATATGGACAAAAATCACATATGAAATTCAATAACAAATGCTTTTACTGGATTTAACATTGTATTTCTTAATCTATTACTTACAAACTAAATTAACAAATAAATTCAATCCTGTTTGTATTTCATCAAAGAAAATCTGATTTTCAAAAAGCCTATGTCTTTTCAGAACATACTCTGAAATGACATCTCAGCAATTGTACTGAAAATTATAAATAATACCAAATTATATATTCTTTACATATTCTCATCTTAAATAAATATAATAATTCAAAAAGTAGGATCTTCAGTGACAACCTCAGGCACTGAGTTAAATATTTATCATGAGAAGGATTTTCTTTGTGCAAATAATTCCTTTCTCCCTAGGCTTCTCTTTTTGATATGTATTCCTCATTACTTAATAATGAATTCTTATTGGTTTAACATAATATATTTGAAATAATTTCCATTACCAAAATGGTTTCCATTTGCTTCCTCCTGACAGACTACAGGGATATTATCTCAGTGGCGTACTCAGACCTTCCCTAAGGACGGGGCAGGGACCATGGTACCAGAATTCACCATCTGGCCACTGCC